>CALYMW010000124.1:0-19272 GCA_944588485.1 Phosphuga atrata
TCTTTTAAAACTGGATCAAATTCTGCAATCAATTCAACAAGGGACAAAAAGTTACCACTATGAGCTATATATAACCTTAAATTCTAAATTATGTTCCGCTAAAAACATTATAGATGCGACAATATGTCTTAAAACATTATACAATCTGTGTGTTTCCTGATTTATTAGCTTTCACCGAGACTGATTCGTCTCTAAATTACATAACATTTGTGTGCAAGAATGCATGTATTTAATATGTACGGTGGATCGTTCAAGAGATTTTAATCGTTCACTTACGTACCGTCAAACGGAAAACCCCTTACCTGCCAAAAAAATGTGATCAGATGAAAATAACTTGCAGCAACAACAAAATATTTTGTGAGAATATTTGCCATTATTCTCACATAATGTGTAGCGGAAAACATCTCTTATTAGCATCCTTTGGGAAATCATTTGTAGTTGAAGTAGAAGGTGGACCACATTGAACAATTATTGTTCTCGTATCATGGTTGAACATTGGCCAGGTGGTTAGAACATCAGTGGTAAAAAATAATCCATCTATGTCTTTCTTCTTTTGTGATTCACTTTTTAGTTTTCCAGATGTGATTGTTTAGCATTCATGAGATGACGTATCAGGTTCTTTGTGTTCTCTAATGATTTCAACAGATACTTCTTTCTTTGTTTAAGTTTTGTGTTGTGGAATTCTCGTTGTCAACATCAGCAGAATTTTTCATGAAAATAGGTGAAATAATTGTAGATTTCTATAAAAAAAAAAATCTTTTTGGTGTTGTTTTGCCGCTATCAGTTTTATTTACGAGTGGTAGTCTACGTTCGGCGTATTCAAAGTAGCAACTCAATTAAGCGGCTAAATGTGTCCGTCGCAGCAGACTGCGGCGCGCCAATATGCTGATCGCAGCCTTACAGATAAAATATCGACTCAACCCTCTGGATGCGCGGGGCCCCTGCCTAGCGCGGGGCCCTGTGCCGTCGCACAATTCGCCCACCCTTCACGCCGGTCCTGTATATATACATATATATATATATATATATATATATATATATATATATATATATATATATATATACACACATATATATATATATATATATATATATACATATATATATATATATATATATATATATATATATATATATATATATATATATATATATATATATATATATACCAGAGTTATAGAATTTTAAATGGATAAGCAAGATAGCTTTTCTTATTGACATTACAACTTACCTCAATAAATTAAATAACACTGCAAAGCAAAGGAAACTTAATCAATGAGTTATTTACGTTAATTTATTTATATTAAATTTAAAAAAAAATTACGTTCATTTTTTATTTCTTAACTTGAAAATAATTATTCTCATTTTCCTATTTTGCAATCAGTTTTTAACTAACAATGACAAACAGTGTCCTTCAATTAATATTTACAGTGATTCACTAAAATTATTGGACAGCAATTTTTGTTATCGCTTTCAAGATTTTGGTGCAAAAGAAATTGATATATTAATATTTGAAGATTGAATATTTTAAAAGCACCAGAAAATTTACAACTAGAGATATTGACTTATAATCAAATAATGTATATAAAAATAATTTCGATGAAAATAATTCAATTTCTTTTAATTTTGGTTTATCAGAAAATAAATATTCTAATTTAAGAAATTTTGCGAATCAATGATTAGCATTTTCTCGAGCACTTATTTATGGGAACAAACATTTTCCAGAATGAATTTAATATATATATATATATATATATATATATATATATATATATATATATATATAATAATCCTTTATTGGCATAAATGTAAATACACGACCGTTCGTACATTAGTGTTGTGACAAGTATAGAACAAAAAATAAAAACAAAGAAAACAAAAAAAAAACAAAAAAAAAGACACCAGAATGAAACGGAAAATAAAAATATCCAAATTAATACAGCAAAAAATAAACAGTTCAAAAGTTCTTAGATCAAAAAAAAAACAAAAAAAAAGGAAGCCTTTAACCCTGTCCTTTGCACTTCAATATTTTTTTCATGAACACAAAACCGGAGCCACTCTCATCCATAACCTTCTTCCAGTTTTTCGCCACTGACTTTTCCTCTTCGCTCCATTCACATTTCTTACAGCTTAACACCCAATGTTCCCAGAGCTCCTCCCCTTCTCCACATACTCGACAAGTCCTATCTGTTGCAGCCATCCAATATCTTCTACCCCTTTCCTCACTACCGCACCTAAACCGGGCAATCGCTACCTGTGGGGCTTTAGGATTAACTAGATACTCCTGACATCTGCCAAAAACTTGGATTTTGCTATAGTCTCTATTATAGGTACTCTCACCTATGTGTCTTTGTCTTTCTTGCAGCTCTATCTCCAGTAGTCTATCTGCCAGAATCCTTTCCACTAACATTCCCTCATTCATCATTCTCTCGATCTCTTCTTGGTTCCATCCCCCTCTTTCATACATACGCTTGCGCAGACATCCCCATTTTGTTTCCTTATTACTCCCTTTACCCTCCTTTCTTACCGCTTTCAAAACGTCTTTCACTATTCTTTCTTCTCCCGCACTATTCACTTTCCTTTCAAATTTAGCCACTGCCATAACCGCGGTGTTTGCCACCTTGTTAGAATTTGCTTCTTGTTGAACGATGTACCAGGGGGTGGACTTTTCTAGCTGCAGGGCCCTCTTTATGAACTGTAACTGCACTCTCTCTATGTCGTTTTCCTCTTTCACACCCCAAATTTCTGCCCCATACATGATAATACTACGTACGCACGCCTTCCATACAATCATTTTCGCCCTAAAATTTTCCCTCAAGTATACTCTCCATGTATCCCAGAGCCTGTTAGCAGCCACCCACGCTTTTTTTACTATGTATTATGTATATTTATTACCCTTACGGGTTTATAAATTGGTTCCAAAATTTTACATCATCAAAATCCAGTACATATATAATTAATATACAAATATTGTACATAATATAAATTAAAAAAAGAGAGAAAGAAAAAAAAAAGAATCATACTAATCAAACTAAAAACAAAAAAAAAGAAAGCCATTAAATTCCAATCCCTAAACCGATTACCAGCTTCCCGCCCCACATATTGCTCTTCTTCTCTCCTCCACTTTCCTCATCCAATCTATCCCTCTTCCATCCTCATTTAAAATCTCTTCTCTACACTCGTCCCTTTCTCTCATTTCTGAACATTCGTTCAGCAGGTGTTCTATTGTCTCCTTGTTTTCTCCACACATCCTGCATACTCTATTCCTATCCTCCATCCAAAATTTATTATCTTTCTCTTCATTTCCACATCTGAATCTTGCTATTGTCACTCTCTCTTTTCTACTTTCTCTTCCTAGGTACTTTGGCAGTTCTTCCGTTATTATTTTTTCATATTTCCCATTGTACCTAGACTCCCTAATTCTTGCTCTCCTTTCTTGCCTTTGCACATCTCTATCTCTCTGGACCAATTCCTCTGTCATTACTCTACCTCTCTCTCTCATTCTTTCTATCTCCGCTCCTGCATACCCGTTTCTTTCTAGATATGCTTCCCTCTCTTTCCACACCCCCTTTCCTATTTCTTTTCTTTTTTCTTTGAGGCACTCTTGCAGAATTCTGCACTCTCCTCTCTCTATCACTCTCTCCTCAAAACTTATTGCTCTCTTTCCTGCTTCTATTCTTATTCCATCTCTCTTTGTTTCCTCCATCACTATATAGCCCGGGGTCTCTCTACCTAGTCCTAGCACCCATTTCAAATATTTTTCTTGCACCCTTTCCAGTCCTTCTTGCTCTCTCCATCCCCATATTTCCGCTCCATACATCATCACACTTTTCACTAGGCTATCAAACATCATCACTCTCCTTCTATAGTCGTGCCCAAATTTTCTCTCTCCTATTCCCCATACCACTCCTAGTATTTTATTGGCTTTCTTTACTAACTCTCTCATGTGTGCTGTTTCAGTATTTCTCTCATTAAACACGTACCCTAGGTATTTAAATTCTTTTACTTCTTCAATTTTCTCCTTCTCCCATCTCCACTCAATTACTCTTCTCCTGCCACCCCCTTTTCTAAACACCATCATCTTGGACTTTTCCACATTCACTGTCAGATTTTTCCTCCTCATATATTTCTCCATGTTTCTTATCATTTCTTTCATCCCTTTCTCGTCTCTCGCTAGCACCACCAAATCGTCCGCGTAGGCTAGGGACCACACTTTTTCTTTGCCCACCACAAACCCACCCGTCTGCGCCTTGCTGAACATCTCCTCTATGTCTCCAATAAATGCTGCAAACAGGCTGGGGCTTAGTGGGCAGCCTTGTCTCACTCCCTTATGCGTATTAAAACCTTCGCTCACCCTTTCACCAACTCTCACTCTACTTATTGTTTCTTCATAAATCTCTTCTAATTTTGATATCAGATGCTCCTTTATCCTTTTCTTTCTCAGGCATTCCCACAGTGCCTCTCTTGCTACATTATCAAAGGCCGCCTTCAGGTCCACAAATAATGCATACATCTTGCCGCCCTTCTTTTTTATCTCCTTCCCTACTATGTGATTCAAGATGTATACATTATCCATGGCCCCTCTCCCTTTCCTAAATCCCGCCTGTCCGTCTGGTATCACACCTCGCTCCTTCAATTCCTTCGTCAATCTCTCTTCTACAATCATTGCATATATCTTATATGCCGTATTGAGCATCGTGATCCCCCTGTAATTGCTTGCTGTTTCCCTTTCTCCTTTCTTATATATGGGGCATATTATCCCCTCTTTCCACTCCTGTGGGAAGCCCTCTCCCTTCCACACTCCATTCATTATCTCCAACAGCCTGTCAGCTTCCCTTTCAGTTCCATATATCCACGATTCATTCTGTATACCGTCCCTCCCCGGTGCCTTTTTCTTTTTCAGTTTACTCAGTTGTTGTTCTAATTCTTCTCTTGTTATCTCTTCTATTTCTCCCACCCTGTGTTGACTCTTTTTCTTTTCCTGTCTGATTTCATCACCACCCAGCAGCTGACTGAAGTACTTTCTCCATTCCTCCATAGTAATTCTATTACTCACTCTTTCTACTTTTTTCTTTCTTTCCCTATTTATGTATTTCCATACCTCTTCTTCCGTCTTTATGCCTTTCATCTTTAGTTCTTCTTCCATCCATTTCTTTTGCTTCTTCTCCTTGCATACTAATTTGTACCTCTTGCGTGCTCTCTTGTAATCCTCATTACTTGCTATTCCTCTTTTCCAATTTCTTAATTTCTTTCTTACTGCTTGCTTCCCTTCCCTGCATTCTTTATCCCACCACTCGTTTTTCCAAGACCCCACCTTCACTCTTGTCTCTATCACTTTTTTTTCTGTTGCGTTTTTTACGTGATCACCCAGTTCTTTCACTTTTTCGTTTATCCCTTCCTCTTCGTATCTAGCCTCCCTAAGTCTTGTTCTATAATTTTCTATTGCTTCTTCCGTCCAGATATTCTTGACAATTTTACTTCTAACATCCTTCTCACTTCTTCTATTTTTCTCTCTTCCTTTTGTCTTCACTTCCAATGGCATATGATCCGACTCGATTCTTTCTCCCACCTTGAATTGTTCTATTTCATCCCATGCTTCTTCATTCACCATAACATAGTCAATAACTGTCTCCCCTCTTGGTCCAATATATGTGTACTCTCCTTTCTCATCTCCTATACTGTTTCCATTAAGTATGTCCCACCCTCTTTCTTCTACGAGACTAATCAGTAGTCTCCCTTCGGCGTTTTCTGTTGCGTCTTTTGTTGGTCTTCTTTCTATTGTTGTTTGATCTTCTTCTAGCCGTATTCCCTTTCCTCCAATTCTTGCGTTAAAGTCCCCCCCAATCACCAGAGTTCCCTCGTCTTGCTGTTTTACTCGCTCTTCTATCATTCTCTTCGTTTCTTTCATACTTCTGCTGTATATTGTTATAATTCTCCATTTTTTCTGTCTAATTTTCACCGTTCTTTCCATAATGCCTCTTTCTTCTTTTGCTTCGGTTCTGTTTTCTTCTTCCAAACCCTTTTTCACTCCCATTATTATCCCCCCTTTAGCTCTCCCTTTCCTGCTTACCCTCTCTGCAAATTGACACTTCCACTTAAACTCTTTCGGCATTATTTTTTCCAATTTTTCCCACCCCTTCTCTTCCACCCACGTTTCTACCAATCCCACTACGTCAAATTTTCCCAAATATTCCCAAAACTCATTGTCTTTGTTTTTTATCCCCGCTGTGTTCCAGTATACTATTCTTAACTGCTCCGTTTCTTCCTTATTCCTCTCCATGTTCGTTTTCCGTTTTCTGTCCTGTCGTCTTTTCCTTGTGCTCTTATTCAAAAATTTGTTGTGTTTAACTCCCCCTTTTCATCATCCCACTTAAAGCCTTTTCCGTCTATCCATATCTTTTTATAACCGACTTTCGCCCACCGTCCTTTTTGTCGCTCTTCTTTGGCTATCGCTCTTAATTCCTTCTGTATTTCTCTTTCCTTCTTTGTCAGATCGTCGTCTATGTATACTCTCTTTTCGCTTTTTTCTCTTAGTTTCCTCTTATTTTCCATAACTTTCCGCTTTTCACCCCAGGTCCCAAGTTCCGCCACTAGCATTTTCCCTCCACTTACTTTATACATCTCTTTCACCGTCACTTCTACCTCTAATTCTGCCTTTATCCATTCTTCCAGATTCTTCTCGTTCTCACATTCCCCTTCGTCCAGTCCCGTCACAACAATATTCTTTTTTCTCATTATTTTTTCCTTCTCTTCCATTTTCTCCTCCAGTCTTTTAATTTTTTCATTTAGTTCTGTCTTTTCTCTTTCCCATTTTTCTTCCTTTTCACGCATCATATTTTTCAAATATTCCATTTCCCGGCTCATCTTCCGATTCTCTTCCTTTATCTCCCCTATATCTTCCATAATTTTTTTCAGCATCTTCATTTCCTCACCCATTTCCTTTTTAGCCGGTGATCTTTCCAGTTTTTTACTTTTTTGAAAGGGGTTCAACCTTTCTTCTGACCCTCTTCCCTTTTCTCTTTTCCTTTTATAATCCTCGTCTCGGTCGCTTTCACTCTCACTTTTTTTCATTTTTTCTTTTTCTTTCCTTTTTTTTTCCTTATCGCGCGCCGTTTTTACGCGTCACAAATAAAAAACTCAATCCGTAAAACTCGCTTCACAAAACACGTCCGCTCCGCTCAACCGCTCGAATTGGAATCCCACGCTTTTTTTACTATATACTTGATATGTGCAGCGCACGACCCATTTTGTTGGAACATAAAGTCTAGGTATTTAAAACTGCTAACTTGTTCTATCTCACTCGCTTCCCATTCAAAACTCTCTTTCCTTGATCCCTTTCTCTTCCGAAACAGCATCCACTTTGTTTTCAGCACATTTACCTTTAACATTCGTTTTTTAAAAAACTTTTCCATTCGTACCAACACCTCTTTCATTTCCACTTTCGAACTTGCTAAGACAACGACGTCGTCCGCATAAGCTAGACTCCAAATCTTTTTCGTCCCTATTACTACCCCTCCCGCTTGACCCAAGCTTAGCGTTCTCTCGAGGTCCGCAGTATATAGATTAAATAGTAGTGGACTTAACGGGCACCCTTGTTTTAACCCTTTCCTAGCCTCGAATCTTTCAGATAGCCTTTCATCTATCTTCACTCTACACCATGTTCTCTCATATAGATGCTCAATGCTCTCCCTGATCTGTTGCGATATACCTTTCTCCCTCATATATTCCCACATTTTCTCTCTCACTACTGAGTCATATGCAGCTTTGAGGTCAACAAATACCGCGTACAATTTCCCCTTAGGTTAGGTTAGGTTAGGTTTTTGTTAGATTAGGTTAGATTAGGTTAGGTTAGATTCTGGGATTAGATTTCTTTTCTCTGCTTCTTCTTGTAACTTTTTTTCCAGTATCTTTGCATAGATTTTGTATGACGTGTCCATTAGAGTTATCCCCCTATAGCTTCCTAGTTCCTCCTTGTTACCTTGCTTAAAAACTGGTACAATAATTCCTTCCTTCCAACTGTCCGTAATTTGTTTGCTACCTTTGAAAAAGCTGTTAAGTTCACCACGAAGTCTCTCCTTCACAATTGGTGTGGCTAGACACCACGCCTCACTTGGCACCGAGTCTGGGCCTGGAGATTTCTTTCTTTTGAGTGCTGACATAACCGTTTCAACCTCTTCCTCTGTAATCTCTTGTGATTGCGATTCCACTGGTCTAAAATCTCTCCATCTTTGCTCCCTAATTTCTGTCTCTCCGGCCAGCAACTCACAGAAGTTATTTTTCCACCTTTCTGTGCTAATTACTGATGAGATCTCTCTTTTTGGTTTCCTTGCAGCAATCAGTTTCCAAATATCCGACTCTCTGCTCAGCTGGCTGATTTTCTTTACTTGGCATTCCTCCCACTCTCGTTTCTTTCTCGTCTCTGCTTCTTTCATTTCTTTATTCTGTCTTTTGAGCTTTTCGAGTGTTGTTCTTCCTTCTCTCCAGGCTCTAAATTCGGCTCTAGTTCTTTTCTTTATACCTATTAGTTCCTCGTCTATCCAAGCATTTCCGCAATTTTTCTTTGGGTGTGATATTTTAACAATTAGTGCTTTCTTTATCATAGCAGTGAGTTTTGGTAGTTCCGCATATTCCACTCCATCCATTCTGTCTAAGTTTTCCTGGTATCGCGCAATAGCCGACTCATTCCACATCACCGTTTGTTTAACCACACCTTTGCTTTCCCCCCAGCTGTCTATCTCACCATACAGGGTAATTTCTAGTGGTAGATGGTCCGATTCCAGCCTTTCTCCTATTTTGAAAACATCGATACATCTTATGGCGTCTTCGTTGGCGATCCCGAAGTCAATGACCGAGGTACCGCCTCCACCAATATACGTTAACTCCCCTTTCCAATCGCCATTTGTGCACCCATTTAGCACATACCAGTTATGGTTCTCAACCCAGTCTAACCATTTTTTCCCCTCCTTGTTAACTGATTTGTCTTTCGAAAGTCTAGCTATTTCCACCCCTTCTGCATCGAGACTTCCAGCTTGGAGTTCACCGATCCTCACATTCCAGTCTCCGATGATCAGTACTTTCTCTTCTGAATCCCTTGCCAGGCTTTTCTCAATGTATTTCATAATGCTCTCTAGATTGTTGTTGTTATAGACAGTAATTACTCTCCACTTATCTTCGCCTACTCGTACTGCTCTCTCTTGTACCCCTTCGATGTTCTCCATATCCATATTGTATTCTTTCTCCGCTACAAGCTTTATACCGGTAATTATCCCTCCCTTTGCTCTTCCCCTGTTGGAGATCCTCTTTGCAGATTGAATTTAATAAAAACAAAATATAGAAAGATGTTGACTGATGAAAATTAGCAAAACCTTTTGAGAATCTTAGTATCTCAAACCCAACCCGATATAAATGAATTATCGAAAAACATTCAACAACAAAAATCGCATACAATTTAAATTTTATTTTTGTTTGAATAAAATACATTATTTTTGTATACCTATTTGCAGTTTTATTCTCTTAAAGAAAATGTCCCTCCATTTTTGTTCTCCGATGTTGTTATAGGATGTAAAAAATTGTTACTTTTTTTCATTTTAATAATATTTATATTCGATTAAAAAAACTATTTAAGCTACATATTACATTCGAAAACATCTGACTCGCGGCCCGCCTAAAATTTGTCTTTATAAAACTGGCCCGCCGTCAGAAAAAGGTTGCCACCCCTGCAAGCTAAAACAAGAGCTATCGTATTCATCATTTAGGAAAAAAATGCTAACAGAACCACCATTCTACAGCCTAGAAGAATTTTCTAAATACTGTTTATAATTCTACTCAATGTAATTTAATTTAAATTTTCCTATTGTGACGTTTTTCAATTTGTACCACTACATCTTTCTGAAATAAACTAATTTTGATTGACTAAGCAGACAAGACTAGACAGACAAGACTAAACACACAAGACTAGACAGACAAGACTAGACAAACAAGACTAAACAGGCAAGACTAGACAGAAAAGACTAGACGGACAAGACTAGACAGACAAGACTAGACAGACAACACTAGACAGACAAGACTAGACAGACAAGACTAGACAGACAAGACTAGACAGACAAGACTAGACAGACAAGACTAGACAGACAAGACTAGACAGACAAGACTAGACAGACAAGACTAGACAGACAAGACTAGACAGACAAGACTAGACAGACAAGACTAGACAGAAAAGACTAGACAGACAAGACTAGACAGACAAGACTAGACAGACAAGACTAGACAGACAAGTCTAGACAGACAAGACTAGACAGACAAGACTAGACAGACAAGACTAGAGAGACAAGACTAGACAGACAAAACTAGACAGACAAGACTAGACAGGCAAGACTAGACAGACAAGACTAGACAGACAAGACTAGACAGACAAGACTAGACAGACAAGACTAGACAGACAAGACTAGACAGACAAGACTAGACAGACAAGACTAGACAGACAAGACTAGACAGACAAGACTAGACAGACAAGACTAGACAGACAAGACTAGAGAGACAAGACTAGACAGACAAGAGTAGACAGACAAGAGTAGACAGACAAGAGTAGACAGACAAGAGTAGACAGACAAGAGTAGACAGACAATACTAGACAGACAAGACTAGACAGACAAGACTAGACAGACAAGACTAGACAGACAAGACTAGACAGACAAGACTAGACAGACAAGACTAGACAGACAAGACTAGACAGACAAGACTAGACAGACAAGACTAGACAGACAAGACTAGACAGACAAGACTAGACAGACAAGACTAGACAGACAAGACTAGACAGACAAGACTAGACAGACAAGACTAGACAGACAAGACTAGACAGACAAGACTAGACAGACAAGACTAGACAGACAAGACTAGACAGACAAGACTAGACAGACAAGACTAGACAGACAAGACTAGACAGACAAGACTAGACAGACAAGACTAATACAAGACTAAACAAGATTTAACATTGTTAGATGTAAAAAACTACAGGCGAAACATCCGGAAGAGTACTCTTCGTTTAATGTTTCTGTGCCTATCGAAGACCTGGAGGAAATCAACAAACCCGAAACCTGGCCCAAGAATACCTGCGTTAACAAATTTTTTTTAAGGCTGGAAAATTTACAACAAAGGAAGTAAAGCAACAGGGTCTCATCGAGGTCGTTCAAGAGCAAAATTCTAGCAACTACAAAAAGGAGACAGAAGTAAGCATAATAAGTCTGAACACTAGATCATTAGGTAACTCTGTAAACCTTATAGAGCATATGCTAGAAAAAAATTATCATTGCGAATACCTAATTTTAACCGAGCACTGGAAGAGTATTGAACAATTAGACATTATTCAAATAAATAACTTCCATCTAGCTACTTGTTTTTGTCGCGAAAAAGGAAAACACGGTGGAGTTGCAATATATTGTCATCGACTGAATTACAAAGCCAGGACTGATATTAATACTCATTCTGAACTATCAGTGTTCGAATGCGCTGCAATTGAAACAAAAATTAACAATAAAGTTACAATTATCATAGGCATTTACAGAGCGCCTTTAACAAATGAGACGCAGTTCCTAAACAAACTCCTTATCCTCTTAAGTAAAATCATTCAAGAAGATAAACAGTTCATCATTACGGGTGATTTTAACATTGATACCTTAAAATACTCAAAAGGCAGTAGACAACTAAAATCTATTTTGGACTCATTCAATACTGTGTTAACGATTAAGGAAACTAGTCATCCAAGCTCTAATACATGTATAGATAATATTGCTGTGCATACAGACATGAGATATATAGCGGAGGCCTTAAACTACAACATATCAGACCATCTTGCGCTACGCATAATTTTTAAATCTGATATTATACAAACTACATTTAGACGTCGCAGAAACTTTAATGGTGAAAATATGATGAAATTTAGGGAAAACCTTGCCGCAGAAACTTGGGTGGGAGTGTATAATAATACTGAAGTGGACATACAGTGTAAATATTTCATAGAAACTGTCAAATCGCATTTTAATGAATGTTTCCCGTTTTCATTAACTAATAATAAACAATTAAAAAGGAAAATCTTCTGGAACGAAACTGTGGAGAAAATAAAGAAAAGAGTGGATCTGTTATACGTTTTATCACGATCGAATTGTGATCTTAAACACATCTATAATCGAACGAGAAGGAAATACATTAGTGTCTTAAAGCAGCATAAAAAGATGTACTACCAAAGGAAAATCCAAGGATCTGAAAATAAAATAAAGGCTACGTGGGAAGCAGTAAAAGAAATTACTCAACTCAAAACTCAACGTAAACCATTAAATAACGAACTCGGACCGGAAATCTCCCCAGAGAACTTAAACAATTTTTATGTTGATAGGCCCATACAAATGACTGAACACTTAAACAAATTTCCGTATGAAGATAAAATCCATAACAATCCGCATACAATGTTTTTAGAACCAACGTCTGAAGAAGAGATACTCGAGACCATAAAAGACTTAAAAAACTCGAATAGTACTGGAATTGATGAAATCTCAACAGCGTCAGTAAAATTTGCTGCGACTGAAGTAACGGAACCACTGACTCACATCATAAATAATGCATTTGAACATGGAATTTTTCCAAAAGTTCTGAAGGTCTCGAAAATTACTCCCATTTTTAAAAAAGGTAACAAAACCGATATGAACAACTACAGGCCAATCAGCCTACTATCGCCTTTTGCAAAAATCTTGGAAAAATTGATCTGTAAGAGATTATTATGTTTCATAAATAAATACCAACTTATTAGCCAGCATCAACACGGGTTCATTAAAGGCAAGAATATTGACACGGCCTGCTTCCATTTTTTTCAAAGAAATTATGCAACAGCTAGAAGCACATGATATTTCATGCGGTATACTCCTGGACTTATCAAAGGCATATGATACAGTCGACCATTCTATCTTAATATCGAAACTACAAAGATATGGAATCAGGGGAATAACATCAGAATTTCTTGCACAATATCTCGAAAATCGGATACAAATAACACAAATGTGGACACCAGAAGGTTATATCACATCTACACCCAGGACTATCAATATGGGGATTCCCCAAGGCAGCACGTTAGGACCGCTTCTTTTCACACTGTACATAAATGACCTACCAGAATTAAGTTTAAAAAACGCAAACAGTACTTTAATAAATTATGCCGATGATACTAGTATATTAATAGCGAACAGATCAATAGAGGACTCTATAATGAATTTCAAGTATGTGATGACAACTATGACCACATGGTTTAATATTAACAACTTAGTATTAAATAAAGAGAAAACCAACGTCATTTACTATAAAACAAAAAGAGACACAAGAACCTACAATAATGAATTTACATTTGAGGACAATACATTAAAACTTCAACAAGTCGTTAGACTACTGGGACTATACATAGACGAAAACCTGGACTGGACTCCACACATAATGAACTTAACAAAACATCTGAACAGAGCAGTATATGCTCTAAGAATACTTAAAAGGTACCTAAATAGGGATATCTTAAAGATTGTGTATTTCTCCAACTTTTACAGTCATCTCAGATTCGGCATAATGTTCTGGGGCAACGGAACATTAGTATCAGATATTTTTAAAATTCAAAAGGCCGCCATAAGAACCATTTACGATTTAAATTACACGGAGTCTTGCAGAGGTAAATTCAGAAGTGCCAAATTATTAACGACTGTCGGCACTTATATATATGAAGCGCTATTATTTCTATTTAAAAATAAAAGTCTGTTTGATCAATATCGTATTGACAACTCTACGAATACAAGAACCAACAAATTGAATTACAATATTCCTTTTCACAGACTTACCATGTCAAAAAGGTTACCACCATACAGTAACATAGATTTATTTAATAGATTGCCAAAGGCAATAAAATTGGTAGCAACGTTAAGCGTTTTCAAGAAGCAGGTTCAATACTTACTGATTGATATAGAGCCGTACTCCATAGAAGAATACTACATAGGAGTAAGGGCCAACTAAAGTTAAAGCTAACCGACAAATTTCATTTAGTTACAAATGTTCACAATATATGTTCTCTTTTTAAATGTATTTGTTATATTTTGTAGCTTATATAATGAAATAAATAGTTTGATTTGATTTGATTTGATTTGACTAGACATACAAGACTAGACAGACAAGACTAGACAGACAAGACTAGACAGACAAGACTAGACAGACAAGACTAGACAGACAAGACTAGACAGACAAGACTAGACAGACAAGACTAGACAGACAAGACTAGACAGACAAGACTAGACAGACAAGACTAGACAGACAAGACTAGACAGACAAGACTAGACAGACAAGACTAGACAGACAAGACTAGACAGACAAGACTAGACAGACAAGACTAGACAGACAAGACTAGACAGACAAGACTAGACAGACAAGACTAGACAGACAAGACTAGACAGACAAGACTAGACAGACAAGACTAGACAGACAAGACTAGACAGACAAGACTAGACAGACAAGACTAGACAGACAAGACTAGACAGACAAGACTAGACAGACAAGACTAGACAGACAAGACTAGACAGACAAGACTAGACAGACAAGACTAGACAGACAAGACTAGACAGACAAGACTAGACAGACAAGACTAGACAGACAAGACTAGACAGACAAGACTAGACAGACAAGACTAGACAGACAAGACTAGACAGACAAGACTAGACAGACAAGACTAGACAGACAAGACTAGACAGACAAGACTAGACAGACAAGACTAGACAGACAAGACTAGACAGACAAGACTAGACAGACAAGACTAGACAGACAAGACTAGACAGACAAGACTAGACAGACAAGACTAGACAGACAAGACTAGACAGACAAGACTAGACAGACAAGACTAGACAGACAAGACTAGACAGACAAGACTAGACAGACAAGACTAGACAGACAAGACTAGACAGACAAGACTAGACAGACAAGACTAGACAGACAAGACTAGACAGACAAGACTAGACAGACAAGACTAGACAGACAAGACTAGACAGACAAGACTAGACAGACAAGACTAGACAGACAAGACTAGACAGACAAGACTAGACAGACAAGACTAGACAGACAAGACTAGACAGACAAGACTAGACAGACAAGACTAGACAGACAAGACTAGACAGACAAGACTAGACAGACAAGACTAGACAGACAAGACTAGACAGACAAGACTAGACAGACAAGACTAGACAGACAAGACTAGACAGACAAGACTAGACAGACAAGACTAGACAGACAAGACTAGACAGACAAGACTAGACAGACAAGACTAGACAGACAAGACTAGACAGACAAGACTAGACAGACAAGACTAGACAGACAAGACTAGACAGACAAGACTAGACAGACAAGACTAGACAGACAAGACTAGACAGACAAGACTAGACAGACAAGACTAGACAGACAAGACTAGACAGACAAGACTAGACAGACAAGACTAGACAGACAAGACTAGACAGACAAGACTAGACAGACAAGACTAGACAGACAAGACTAGACAGACAAGACTAGACAGACAAGACTAGACAGACAAGACTAGACAGACAAGACTAGACAGACAAGACTAGACAGACAAGACTAGACAGACAAGACTAGACAGACAAGACTAGACAGACAAGACTAGACAGACAAGACTAGACAGACAAGACTAGACAGACAAGACTAGACAGACAAGACTAGACAGACAAGACTAGACAGACAAGACTAGACAGACAAGACTAGACAGACAAGACTAGACAGACAAGACTAGACAGACAAGACTAGACAGACAAGACTAGACAGACAAGACTAGACAGACAAGACTAGACAGACAAGACTAGACAGACAAGACTAGACAGACAAGACTAGACAGACAAGACTAGACAGACAAGACTAGACAGACAAGACTAGACAGACAAGACTAGACAGACAAGACTAGACAGACAAGACTAGACAGACAAGACTAGACAGACAAGACTAGACAGACAAGACTAGACAGACAAGACTAGACAGACAAGACTAGACAGACAAGACTAGACAGACAAGACTAGACAGACAAGACTAGACAGACAAGACTAGACAGACAAGACTAGACAGACAAGACTAGACAGACAAGACTAGACAGACAAGACTAGACAGACAAGACTAGACAGACAAGACTAGACAGACAAGACTAGACAGACAAGACTAGACAGACAAGACTAGACAGACAAGACTAGACAGACAAGACTAGACAGACAAGACTAGACAGACAAGACTAGACAGACAAGACTAGACAGACAAGACTAGACAGACAAGACTAGACAGACAAGACTAGACAGACAAGACTAGACAGACAAGACTAGACAGACAAGACTAGACAGACAAGACTAGACAGACAAGACTAGACAGACAAGACTAGACAGACAAGACTAGACAGACAAGACTAGACAGACAAGACTAGACAGACAAGACTAGACAGACAAGACTAGACAGACAAGACTAGACAGACAAGACTAGACAGACAAGACTAGACAGACAAGACTAGACAGACAAGACTAGACAGACAAGACTAGACAGACAAGACTAGACAGACAAGACTAGACAGACAAGACTAGACAGACAAGACTAGACAGACAAGACTAGACAGACAAGACTAGACAGACAAGACTAGACAGACAAGACTAGACAGACAAGACTAGACAGACAAGACTAGACAGACAAGACTAGACAGACAAGACTAGACAGACAAGACTAGACAGACAAGACTAGACAGACAAGACTAGACAGACAAGACTAGACAGACAAGACTAGACAGACAAGACTAGACAGACAAGACTAGACAGACAAGACTAGACAGACAAGACTAGACAGACAAGACTAGACAGACAAGACTAGACAGACAAGACTAGACAGACAAGACTAGACAGACAAGACTAGACAGACAAGACTAGACAGACAAGACTAGACAGACAAGACTAGACAGACAAGACTAGACAGACAAGACTAGACAGACAAGACTAGACAGACAAGACTAGACAGACAAGACTAGACAGACAAGACTAGACAGACAAGACTAGACAGACAAGACTAGACAGACAAGACTAGACAGACAAGACTAGACAGACAAGACTAGACAGACAAGACTAGACAGACAAGACTAGACAGACAAGACTAGACAGACAAGACTAGACAGACAAGACTAGACAGACAAGACTAGACAGACAAGACTAGACAGACAAGACTAGACAGACAAGACTAGACAGACAAGACTAGACAGACAAGACTAGACAGACAAGACTAGACAGACAAGACTAGACAGACAAGACTAGACAGACAAGACTAGACAGACAAGACTAGACAGACAAGACTAGACAGACAAGACTAGACAGACAAGACTAGACAGACAAGACTAGACAGACAAGACTAGACAGACAAGACTAGACAGACAAGACTAGACAGACAAGACTAGACAGACAAGACTAGACAGACAAGACTAGACAGACAAGACTAGACAGACAAGACTAGACAGACAAGACTAGACAGACAAGACTAGACAGACAAGACTAGACAGACAAGACTAGACAGACAAGACTAGACAGACAAGACTAGACAGACAAGACTAGACAGACAAGACTAGACAGACAAGACTAGACAGACAAGACTAGACAGACAAGACTAGACAGACAAGACTAGACAGACAAGACTAGACAGACAAGACTAGACAGACAAGACTAGACAGACAAGACTAGACAGACAAGACTAGACAGACAAGACTAGACAGACAAGACTAGACAGACAAGACTAGACAGACAAGACTAGACAGACAAGACTAGACAGACAAGACTAGACAGACAAGACTAGACAGACAAGACTAGACAGACAAGACTAGACAGACAAGACTAGACAGACAAGACTAGACAGACAAGACTAGACAGACAAGACTAGACAGACAAGACTAGACAGACAAGACTAGACAGACAAGACTAGACAGACAAGACTAGACAGACAAGACTAGACAGACAAGACTAGACAGACAAGACTAGACAGACAAGACTAGACAGACAAGACTAGACAGACAAGACTAGACAGACAAGACTAGACAGACAAGACTAGACAGACAAGACTAGACAGACAAGACTAGACAGACAAGACTAGACAGACAAGACTAGACAGACAAGACTAGACAGACAAGACTAGACAGACAAGACTAGACAGACAAGACTAGACAGACAAGACTAGACAGACAAGACTAGACAGACAAGACTAGACAGACAAGACTAGACAGACAAGACTAGACAGACAAGACTAGACAGACAAGACTAGACAGACAAGACTAGACAGACAAGACTAGACAGACAAGACTAGACAGACAAGACTAGACAGACAAGACTAGACAGACAAGACTAGACAGACAAGACTAGACAGACAAGACTAGACAGACAAGACTAGACAGACAAGACTAGACAGACAAGACTAGACAGACAAGACTAGACAGACAAGACTAGACAGACAAGACTAGACAGACAAGACTAGACAGACAAGACTAGACAGACAAGACTAGACAGACAAGACTAGACAGACAAGACTAGACAGACAAGACTAGACAGACAAGACTAGACAGACAAGACTAGACAGACAAGACTAGACAGACAAGACTAGACAGACAAGACTAGACAGACAAGACTAGACAGACAAGACTAGACAGACAAGACTAGACAGACAAGACTAGACAGACAAGACTAGACAGACAAGACTAGACAGACAAGACTAGACAGACAAGACTAGACAGACAAGACTAGACAGACAAGACTAGACAGACAAGACTAGACAGACAAGACTAGACAGACAAGACTAGACAGACAAGACTAGACAGACAAGACTAGACAGACAAGACTAGACAGACAAGACTAGACAGACAAGACTAGACAGACAAGACTAGACAGACAAGACTAGACAGACAAGACTAGACAGACAAGACTAGACAGACAAGACTAGACAGACAAGACTAGACAGACAAGACTAGACAGACAAGACTAGACAGACAAGACTAGACAGACAAGACTAGATAGACAAGACTAGACAGACAAGACTAGACAGACAAGACTAGACAGACAAGACTAGACAGACAAGACTAGACAGACAAGACTAGACAGACAAGACTAGACACACAAGACTAGACAGACAAGACTAGACAGACAAGACCAGACAGACAAGACTAGACAGACAAGACTTTTCTTTTTTTTTTTTTTG
>CALYMW010000125.1:0-28000 GCA_944588485.1 Phosphuga atrata
TTCTACATAGTATGCACACATATGCCGCGTATTAGTCCGGTAATTTTTGACAATTGAAATAAAGAAAATTCCGACAAAGCCAAATCTTCGGAGAGACTTTAGGTTTACCACAAGGAATAAAGTGTGAAAAGTCCCCATCAGTCCCATGTGACCTTAGGGACTTATTCGGGGCCCAAGGTCAAAATTTTGGGTTTTTTAGATTTTTCTCGACAACGGTAAGTTTTATCGAAAAAGTACCTCAAAGCAATGTTGTAGATCTTAAAATTCTCTATAAAAATGGTCCCTATGATTTTTTCTCTAAGACCCACTATTTCCCAGATATTGCGCTTGTAAAAATCATGTTCTACATAGTATGCACACATATGCCACGTATTAGTCCGGTAATTTTAGACAATTGAAATAAAGAAAATTCCGACAAAGCCAAATCTTCGGAAAGACCTTAGGTTTACCACAAGGAATAAAGTGTCAAAAGTCCCCATCAGTCCCATGTGACCTTAGGGACTTATTCGGGGCCCAAGGTCAAAATTTTGGGTTTTTTAGATTTTTCTCGAAAACGGTAAGTTTTATCGAAAAAGTACCTCAGAGCAAAGTTGTAGATCTTAAAATTCTCTATAAAAATGGTCCCTATGATTTTTTCTCTAAGACCAACTATTTCCCAGATATTGCGCTTGTAAGAATCATGTTCTACATAGTATGCACACATATGCCACGTATTAGTCCAGTAATTTTAGACAATTGAAATAAAGATAATTCCGACAAAGCCAAATCTTCGGAGAGACTTTAGATTTTTCTCGAAAACGGTAAGTTTTATCGAAAAAGTACCTCAGAGCAAAGTTGTAGATATTAAAATTCTCTATAAAAACGGTATCTATGTTTTTTCTCTAAGACCAACTATTTCCCAGATATTGCGCTTGTAAGAATCATGTTCTACATGGTATGCACACATATGCCACGTATTAGTCCGGTAATTTTAGACAATTGAAATAAAGAAAATTCCGACAAAGCCAAATCTTCGAAAAGACCTTAGGTTTACCACAAGGAATAAAGTGTCAAAAGTCCCCATCAGTCCCATGTGACCTTAGGGACTTATTCGGGGCCCAAGGTCAAAATTTTGGGTTTGTTAGATTTTTCTCGAAAACGGTAAGTTTTATCGAAAAAGTACCTCAAAGCAATGTTGTAGATCTTAAAATTCTCTATAAAAATGGTCCCTATGATTTTTTCTCTAAGACCCACTATTTCCCAGATATTGCGCTTGTAAGAATCATGTTCTACATAGTATGCACACATATGCCACGTATTAGTCCGGTAATTTTAGACAATTGAAATAAAGAAAATTCCGACAAAGCCAAATCTTCGGAGAGACCTTAGGTTTACCACAAGGAATAAAGTGTCAAAAGTCCCCATCAGTCCCATGTGACCTTAGGGACTTATTCGGGGCCCATTGTCAAAATTTTGGGTTTTTTAGATTTTTCTCGAAAACGGTAAGTTTTATCGAAAAAGTACCTCAAAGCAATGTTGTAGATCTTAAAATTCTCTATAAAAATGGTCCCTATGATTTTTTCTCTAAGACCCACTATTTCCCAGATATTGCGCTTGTAAGAATCATGTTCTACATAGTATGCACACATATGCCACGTATTAGTCCAGTAATTTTAGACAATTGAAATAAAGATAATTCCGACAAAGCCAAATCTTCGGAGAGACTTTAGGTTTACCACACGGAATAAAGTGTCAAAAGTCCCCATCAGTCCCATGTGAGCTTAGGGACTTATTCGGGGCCCAAGGTCAAAATTTTGGGTTTTTTGGATTTTTCTCGAAAACGGTAAGTTTTATCGAAAAAGTACCTCTAAGCAATGTTGTAGATCTTAAAATTCTCTATAAAAATAGTCCCTATGATTTTTTCTCTAAGACCCACTATTTTCCAGATATTGCGCTTGTAAGAATCATGTTCTACATAGTATGCACACATATGCCGCGTATTAGTCCGGTAATTTTTGACAATTGAAATAAAGAAAATTCCGACAAAGCCAAATCTTCGGAGAGACTTTAGGTTTACCACAAGGAATAAAGTGTGAAAAGTCCCCATCAGTCCCATGTGACCTTAGGGACTTATTCGGGGCCCAAAGTCAAAATTTTGGGTTTTTTAGATTTTTCTCGACAACGGTAAGTTTTATCGAAAAAGTACCTCAAAGCAATGTTGTAGATCTTAAAATTCTCTATAAAAATGGTCCCTATGATTTTTTCTCTAAGACCCACTATTTCCCAGATATTGCGCTTGTAAAAATCATGTTCTACATAGTATGCACACATATGCCACGTATTAGTCCGGTAATTTTAGACAATTGAAATAAACAAAATTCCGACAAAGCCAAATCTTCGAAAAGACCTTAGGTTTACCACAAGGAATAAAGTGTCAAAAGTCCCCATCAGTCCCATGTGACCTTAGGGACTTATTCGGGGCCCAAGGTCAAAATTTTGGGTTTTTTAGATTTTTCTCGAAAACGGTAAGTTTTATCGAAAAAGTACCTCAGAGCAATGTTGTAGATCTTAAAATTCTCTATAAAAATGGTCCCTATGATTTTTTCTCTAAGACCCACTATTTCCCAGATATTGCGCTTGTAAGAATCATGTTCTACATAGTATGCACACATATGCCACGTATTAGTCCAGTAATTTTAGACAATTGAAATAAAGATAATTCCGACAAAGCCAAATCTTCGGAGAGACTTTAGATTTTTCTCGAAAACGGTAAGTTTTATCGAAAAAGTACCTCAGAGCAAAGTTGTAGATATTAAAATTCTCTATAAAAACGGTATCTATGTTTTTTCTCTAAGACCAACTATTTCCCAGATATTGCGCTTGTAAGAATCATGTTCTACATGGTATGCACACATATGCCACGTATTAGTCCGGTAATTTTAGACAATTGAAATAAAGAAAATTCCGACAAAGCCAAATCTTCGAAAAGACCTTAGGTTTACCACAAGGAATAAAGTGTCAAAAGTCCCCATCAGTCCCATGTGAGCTTAGGGACTTATTCGGGGCCCAAGGTCAAAATTTTGGGTTTTTTGGATTTTTCTCGAAAACGGTAAGTTTTATCGAAAAAGTACCTCTGAGCAATGTTGTAGATCTTAAAATTCTCTATAAAAATGGTCCCTATGATTTTTTCTCTAAGACCCACTATTTTCCAGATATTGCGCTTGTAAGAATCATGTTCTACATAGTATGCACACATATGCCGCGTATTAGTCCGGTAATTTTAGACAATTGAAATAAAGAAAATTCCGACAAAGCCAAATCTTCGGAGAGACTTTAGGTTTACCACAAGGAATAAAGTGTGAAAAGTCCCCATCGGTCCCATGTGACCTTAGGGACTTATTCGGGGCCCAAAGTCAAAATTTTGGGTTTTTTAGATTTTTCTCGACAACGGTAAGTTTTATCGAAAAAGTACCTCAAAGCAATGTTGTAGATCTTAAAATTCTCTATAAAAATGGTCCCTATGATTTTTTCTCTAAGACCCACTATTTCCCAGATATTGCGCTTGTAAAAATCATGTTCTACATAGTATGCACACATATGCCACGTATTAGTCCGGTAATTTTAGACAATTGAAATAAAGAAAATTCCGACAAAGCCAAATCTTCGAAAAGACCTTAGGTTTACCACAAGGAATAAAGTGTCAAAAGTCCCCATCAGTCCCATGTGACCTTAGGGACTTATTCGGGGCCCAAGGTCAAAATTTTGGGTTTTTTAGATTTTTCTCGAAAACGGTAAGTTTTATCGAAAAAGTACCTCAAAGCAATGTTGTAGATCTTAAAATTCTCTATAAAAATGGTCCCTATGATTTTTTCTCTAAGACCCACTATTTCCCAGATATTGCGCTTGTAAGAATCATGTTCTACATAGTATGCACACATATGCCACGTATTAGTCCGGTAATTTTAGACAATTGAAATAAAGAAAATTCCGACAAAGCCAAATCTTCGAAAAGACCTTAGGTTTACCACAAGGAATAAAGTGTCAAAAGTCCCCATCAGTCCCATGTGACCTTAGGGACTTATTCGGGGCCCAAGGTCAAAATTTTGGGTTTTTTAGATTTTTCTCGAAAACGGTAAGTTTTATCGAAAAAGTACCTCAGAGCAAAGTTGTAGATCTTAAAATTCTCTATAAAAATGGTATGTATGTTTTTTCTCTAAGACCAACTATTTCCCAGATATTGCGCTTGTAAGAATCATGTTCTACATGGTATGCACACATATGCCACGTATTAGTCCGGTAATTTTATACAATTGAAATAAAGAAAATTCCGACAGAGCCAAAACTTCGGAGAGACCTTAGGTTTACCACAAGGAATAAAGTGTCAAAAGTCCCCATCAGTCCCATGTGACCTTAGGGACTTATTCGGGGCCCAAGGTCAAAATTTTGGGTTTTTTAGATTTTTCTCGAAAACGGTAAGTTTTATCGAAAAAGTACCTCAGAGCAAAGTTGTAGATCTTAAAATTCTCTATAAAAATGGTCCCTATGATTTTTTCTCTAAGACCCACTATTTCCCAGATATTGCGCTTGTAAGAATCATGTTCTACATAGTATGCACACATATGCCACGTATTAGTCCAGTAATTTTAGACAATTGAAATAAAGATAATTCCGACAAAGCCAAATCTTCGGAGAGACTTTAGATTTTTCTCGAAAACGGTAAGTTTTATCGAAAAAGTACCTCAGAGCAAAGTTGTAGATATTAAAATTCTCTATAAAAACGGTATCTATGTTTTTTCTCTAAGACCAACTATTTCCCAGATATTGCGCTTGTAAGAATCATGTTCTACATGGTATGCACACATATGCCACGTATTAGTCCGGTAATTTTAGACAATTGAAATAAAGAAAATTCCGACAAAGCCAAATCTTCGAAAAGACCTTAGGTTTACCACAAGGAATAAAGTGTCAAAAGTCCCCATCAGTCCCATGTGAGCTTAGGGACTTATTCGGGGCCCAAGGTCAAAATTTTGGGTTTTTTGGATTTTTCTCGAAAACGGTAAGTTTTATCGAAAAAGTACCTCTGAGCAATGTTGTAGATCTTAAAATTCTCTATAAAAATGGTCCTTATGATTTTTTCTCTAAGACCCACTATTTTCCAGATATTGCGCTTGTAAGAATCATGTTCTACATAGTATGCACACATATGCCGCGTATTAGTCCGGTAATTTTAGACAATTGAAATAAAGAAAATTCCGACAAAGCCAAATCTTCGGAGAGACTTTAGGTTTACCACAAGGAATAAAGTGTGAAAAGTCCCCATCGGTCCCATGTGACCTTAGGGACTTATTCGGGGCCCAAAGTCAAAATTTTGGGTTTTTTAGATTTTTCTCGACAACGGTAAGTTTTATCGAAAAAGTACCTCAAAGCAATGTTGTAGATCTTAAAATTCTCTATAAAAATGGTCCCTATGATTTTTTCTCTAAGACCCACTATTTCCCAGATATTGCGCTTGTAAAAATCATGTTCTACATAGTATGCACACATATGCCACGTATTAGTCCGGTAATTTTAGACAATTGAAATAAAGAAAATTCCGACAAAGCCAAATCTTCGAAAAGACCTTAGGTTTACCACAAGGAATAAAGTGTCAAAAGTCCCCATCAGTCCCATGTGACCTTAGGGACTTATTCGGGGCCCAAGGTCAAAATTTTGGGTTTTTTAGATTTTTCTCGAAAACGGTAAGTTTTATCGAAAAAGTACCTCAAAGCAATGTTGTAGATCTTAAAATTCTCTATAAAAATGGTCCCTATGATTTTTTCTCTAAGACCCACTATTTCCCAGATATTGCGCTTGTAAGAATCATGTTCTACATAGTATGCACACATATGCCACGTATTAGTCCGGTAATTTTAGACAATTGAAATAAAGAAAATTCCGACAAAGCCAAATCTTTGAAAAGACCTTAGGTTTACCACAAGGAATAAAGTGTCAAAAGTCCCCATCAGTCCCATGTGACCTTAGGGACTTATTCGGGGCCCAAGGTCAAAATTTTGGGTTTTTTAGATTTTTCTCGAAAACGGTAAGTTTTATCGAAAAAGTACCTCAGAGCAAAGTTGTAGATCTTAAAATTCTCTATAAAAATGGTATGTATGTTTTTTCTCTAAGACCAACTATTTCCCAGATATTGCGCTTGTAAGAATCATGTTCTACATGGTATGCACACATATGCCACGTATTAGTCCGGTAATTTTATACAATTGAAATAAAGAAAATTCCGACAGAGCCAAAACTTCGGAGAGACCTTAGGTTTACCACAAGGAATAAAGTGTCAAAAGTCCCCATCAGTCCCATGTGACCTTAGGGACTTATTCGGGGCCCAAGGTCAAAATTTTAGGTTTTTTGGATTTTTCTCGAAAACGGTAAGTTTTATCGAAAAAGTACCTCAAAGCAATGTTGTAGATCTTAAAATTCTCTATAAAAATGGTCCCTATGATTTTTTCTCTAAGACCCACTATTTCCCAGATATTGCGCTTGTAAGAATCATGTTCTACATAGTATGCACACATATGCCACGTATTAGTCCAGTAATTTTAGACAATTGAAATAAAGATAATTCCGACAAAGCCAAATCTTCGGAGAGACTTTAGGTTTACCACAAGGAATAAAGTGTCAAAAGTCCCCATCAGTCCCATGTGAGCTTAGGGACTTATTCGGGGCCCAAGGTCAAAATTTTGGGTTTTTTGGATTTTTCTCGAAAACGGTAAGTTTTATCGAAAAAGTACCTCTAAGCAATGTTGTAGATCTTAAAATTCTCTATAAAAATAGTCCCTATGATTTTTTCTCTAAGACCCACTATTTTCCAGATATTGCGCTTGTAAGAATCAAGTTCTACATAGTATGCACACATATGCCGCGTATTAGTCCGGTAATTTTTGACAATTGAAATAAAGAAAATTCCGACAAAGCCAAATCTTCGGAGAGACTTTAGGTTTACCACAAGGAATAAAGTGTGAAAAGTCCCCATCAGTCCCATGTGACCTTAGGGACTTATTCGGGGCCCAAAGTCAAAATTTTGGGTTTTTTAGATTTTTCTCGACAACGGTAAGTTTTATCGAAAAAGTACCTCAAAGCAATGTTGTAGATCTTAAAATTCTCTATAAAAATGGTCCCTATGATTTTTTCTCTAAGACCCACTATTTCCCAGATATTGCGCTTGTAAAAATCATGTTCTACATAGTATGCACACATATGCCACATATTAGTCCGGTAATTTTAGACAATTGAAATAAAGAAAATTCCGACAAAGCCAAATCTTCGAAAAGACCTTAGGTTTACCACAAGGAATAAAGTGTCAAAAGTCCCCATCAGTCCCATGTGACCTTAGGGACTTATTCGGGGCCCAAGGTCAAAATTTTGGGTTTTTTAGATTTTTCTCGAAAACGGTAAGTTTTATCGAAAAAGTACCTCAGAGCAAAGTTGTAGATCTTAAAATTCTCTATAAAAATGGTCCCTATGATTTTTTCTCTAAGACCCACTATTTCCCAGATATTGCGCTTGTAAGAATCATGTTCTACATAGTATGCACACATATGCCACGTATTAGTCCAGTAATTTTAGACAATTGAAATAAAGATAATTCCGACAAAGCCAAATCTTCGGAGAGACTTTAGATTTTTCTCGAAAACGGTAAGTTTTATCGAAAAAGTACCTCAGAGCAAAGTTGTAGATATTAAAATTCTCTATAAAAACGGTATCTATGTTTTTTCTCTAAGACCAACTATTTCCCAGATATTGCGCTTGTAAGAATCATGTTCTACATGGTATGCACACATATGCCACGTATTAGTCCGGTAATTTTAGACAATTGAAATAAAGAAAATTCCGACAAAGCCAAATCTTCGAAAAGACCTTAGGTTTACCACAAGGAATAAAGTGTCAAAAGTCCCCATCAGTCCCATGTGACCTTAGGGACTTATTCGGGGCCCAAGGTCAAAATTTTGGGTTTGTTAGATTTTTCTCGAAAACGGTAAGTTTTATCGAAAAAGTACCTCAAAGCAATGTTGTAGATCTTAAAATTCTCTATAAAAATGGTCCCTATGATTTTTTCTCTAAGACCCACTATTTCCCAGATATTGCGCTTGTAAGAATCATGTTCTACATAGTATGCACACATATGCCACGTATTAGTCCGGTAATTTTAGACAATTGAAATAAAGAAAATTCCGACAAAGCCAAATCTTCGGAGAGACCTTAGGTTTACCACAAGGAATAAAGTGTCAAAAGTCCCCATCAGTCCCATGTGACCTTAGGGACTTATTCGGGGCCCATTGTCAAAATTTTGGGTTTTTTAGATTTTTCTCGAAAACGGTAAGTTTTATCGAAAAAGTACCTCAAAGCAATGTTGTAGATCTTAAAATTCTCTATAAAAATGGTCCCTATGATTTTTTCTCTAAGACCCACTATTTCCCAGATATTGCGCTTGTAAGAATCATGTTCTACATAGTATGCACACATATGCCACGTATTAGTCCAGTAATTTTAGACAATTGAAATAAAGAAAATTCCGACAAAGCCAAATCTTCGGAGAGACTTTAGGTTTACCACAAGGAATAAAGTGTCAAAAGTCCCCATCAGTCCCATGTGAGCTTAGGGACTTATTCCGGGCCCAAGGTCAAAATTTTGGGTTTTTTGG
Organism: Phosphuga atrata; assembly: GCA_944588485.1. NCBI lineage: Eukaryota > Metazoa > Arthropoda > Insecta > Coleoptera > Silphidae > Phosphuga > Phosphuga atrata. The sequence goes on from CALYMW010000125.1 coordinate 8,672, forward strand.
ATTTTTCTCGAAAACGGTAAGTTTTATCGAAAAAGTACCTCTAAGCAATGTTGTAGATCTTAAAATTCTCTATAAAAATAGTCCCTATGATTTTTTCTCTAAGACCCACTATTTTCCAGATATTGCGCTTGTAAGAATCATGTTCTACATAGTATGCACACATATGCCGCGTATTAGTCCGGTAATTTTTGACAATTGAAATAAAGAAAATTCCGACAAAGCCAAATCTTCGGAGAGACTTTAGGTTTACCACAAGGAATAAAGTGTGAAAAGTCCCCATCAGTCCCATGTGACCTTAGGGACTTATTCGGGGCCCAAAGTCAAAATTTTGGGTTTTTTAGATTTTTCTCGAAAACGGTAAGTTTTATCGAAAAAGTACCTCAAAGCAATGTTGTAGATCTTAAAATTCTCTATAAAAATGGTCCCTATGATTTTTTCTCTAAGACCCACTATTTCCCAGATATTGCGCTTGTAAAAATCATGTTCTACATAGTATGCACACATATGCCACGTATTAGTCCGGTAATTTTAGACAATTGAAATAAAGAAAATTCCGACAAAGCCAAATCTTCGAAAAGACCTTAGGTTTACCACAAGGAATAAAGTGTCAAAAGTCCCCATCAGTCCCATGTGACCTTAGGGACTTATTCGGGGCCCAAGGTCAAAATTTTGGGTTTTTTAGATTTTTCTCGAAAACGGTAAGTTTTATCGAAAAAGTACCTCAGAGCAAAGTTGTAGATCTTAAAATTCTCTATAAAAATGGTCCCTATGATTTTTTCTCTAAGACCCACTATTTTCCAGATATTGCGCTTGTAAGAATCATGTTCTACATAGTATGCACACATATGCCACGTATTAGTCCAGTAATTTTAGACAATTGAAATAAAGATAATTCCGACAAAGCCAAATCTTCGGAGAGACTTTAGATTTTTCTCGAAAACGGTAAGTTTTATCGAAAAAGTACCTCAGAGCAAAGTTGTAGATATTAAAATTCTCTATAAAAACGGTATCTATGTTTTTTCTCTAAGACCAACTATTTCCCAGATATTGCGCTTGTAAGAATCATGTTCTACATGGTATGCACACATATGCCACGTATTAGTCCGGTAATTTTAGACAATTGAAATAAAGAAAATTCCGACAAAGCCAAATCTTCGAAAAGACCTTAGGTTTACCACAAGGAATAAAGTGTCAAAAGTCCCCATCAGTCCCATGTGAGCTTAGGGACTTATTCGGGGCCCAAGGTCAAAATTTTAGGTTTTTTGGATTTTTCTCGAAAACGGTAAGTTTTATCGAAAAAGTACCTCTGAGCAATGTTGTAGATCTTAAAATTCTCTATAAAAATGGTCCTTATGATTTTTTCTCTAAGACCCACTATTTTCCAGATATTGCGCTTGTAAGAATCATGTTCTACATAGTATGCACACATATGCCGCGTATTAGTCCGGTAATTTTAGACAATTGAAATAAAGAAAATTCCGACAAAGCCAAATCTTCGGAGAGACTTTAGGTTTACCACAAGGAATAAAGTGTGAAAAGTCCCCATCGGTCCCATGTGACCTTAGGGACTTATTCGGGGCCCAAAGTCAAAATTTTGGGTTTTTTAGATTTTTCTCGACAACGGTAAGTTTTATCGAAAAAGTACCTCAAAGCAATGTTGTAGATCTTAAAATTCTCTATAAAAATGGTCCCTATGATTTTTTCTCTAAGACCCACTATTTCCCAGATATTGCGCTTGTAAAAATCATGTTCTACATAGTATGCACACATATGCCACGTATTAGTCCGGTAATTTTAGACAATTGAAATAAAGAAAATTCCGACAAAGCCAAATCTTCGAAAAGACCTTAGGTTTACCACAAGGAATAAAGTGTCAAAAGTCCCCATCAGTCCCATGTGACCTTAGGGACTTATTCGGGGCCCAAGGTCAAAATTTTGGGTTTTTTAGATTTTTCTCGAAAACGGTAAGTTTTATCGAAAAAGTACCTCAAAGCAATGTTGTAGATCTTAAAATTCTCTATAAAAATGGTCCCTATGATTTTTTCTCTAAGACCCACTATTTCCCAGATATTGCGCTTGTAAGAATCATGTTCTACATAGTATGCACACATATGCCACGTATTAGTCCGGTAATTTTAGACAATTGAAATAAAGAAAATTCCGACAAAGCCAAATCTTCGAAAAGACCTTAGGTTTACCACAAGGAATAAAGTGTCAAAAGTCCCCATCAGTCCCATGTGACCTTAGGGACTTATTCGGGGCCCAAGGTCAAAATTTTGGGTTTTTTAGATTTTTCTCGAAAACGGTAAGTTTTATCGAAAAAGTACCTCAGAGCAAAGTTGTAGATCTTAAAATTCTCTATAAAAATGGTATGTATGTTTTTTCTCTAAGACCAACTATTTCCCAGATATTGCGCTTGTAAGAATCATGTTCTACATGGTATGCACACATATGCCACGTATTAGTCCGGTAATTTTATACAATTGAAATAAAGAAAATTCCGACAGAGCCAAAACTTCGGAGAGACCTTAGGTTTACCACAAGGAATAAAGTGTCAAAAGTCCCCATCAGTCCCATGTGACCTTAGGGACTTATTCGGGGCCCAAGGTCAAAATTTTGGGTTTTTTAGATTTTTCTCGAAAACGGTAAGTTTTATCGAAAAAGTACTTCAGAGCAAAGTTGTAGATCTTAAAATTCTCTATAAAAATGGTCCCTATGATTTTTTCTCTAAGACCCACTATTTCCCAGATATTGCGCTTGTAAGAATCATGTTCTACATAGTATGCACACATATGCCACGTATTAGTCCAGTAATTTTAGACAATTGAAATAAAGATAATTCCGACAAAGCCAAATCTTCGGAGAGACTTTAGATTTTTCTCGAAAACGGTAAGTTTTATCGAAAAAGTACCTCAGAGCAAAGTTGTAGATATTAAAATTCTCTATAAAAACGGTATCTATGTTTTTTCTCTAAGACCAACTATTTCCCAGATATTGCGCTTGTAAGAATCATGTTCTACATGGTATGCACACATATGCCACGTATTAGTCCGGTAATTTTAGACAATTGAAATAAAGAAAATTCCGACAAAGCCAAATCTTCGAAAAGACCTTAGGTTTACCACAAGGAATAAAGTGTCAAAAGTCCCCATCAGTCCCATGTGAGCTTAGGGACTTATTCGGGGCCCAAGGTCAAAATTTTGGGTTTTTTGGATTTTTCTCGAAAACGGTAAGTTTTATCGAAAAAGTACCTCTGAGCAATGTTGTAGATCTTAAAATTCTCTATAAAAATGGTCCTTATGATTTTTTCTCTAAGACCCACTATTTTCCAGATATTGCGCTTGTAAGAATCATGTTCTACATAGTATGCACACATATGCCGCGTATTAGTCCGGTAATTTTAGACAATTGAAATAAAGAAAATTCCGACAAAGCCAAATCTTCGGAGAGACTTTAGGTTTACCACAAGGAATAAAGTGTGAAAAGTCCCCATCGGTCCCATGTGACCTTAGGGACTTATTCGGGGCCCAAAGTCAAAATTTTGGGTTTTTTAGATTTTTCTCGACAACGGTAAGTTTTATCGAAAAAGTACCTCAAAGCAATGTTGTAGATCTTAAAATTCTCTATAAAAATGGTCCCTATGATTTTTTCTCTAAGACCCACTATTTCCCAGATATTGCGCTTGTAAAAATCATGTTCTACATAGTATGCACACATATGCCACGTATTAGTCCGGTAATTTTAGACAATTGAAATAAAGAAAATTCCGACAAAGCCAAATCTTCGAAAAGACCTTAGGTTTACCACAAGGAATAAAGTGTCAAAAGTCCCCATCAGTCCCATGTGACCTTAGGGACTTATTCGGGGCCCAAGGTCAAAATTTTGGGTTTTTTAGATTTTTCTCGAAAACGGTAAGTTTTATCGAAAAAGTACCTCAAAGCAATGTTGTAGATCTTAAAATTCTCTATAAAAATGGTCCCTATGATTTTTTCTCTAAGACCCACTATTTCCCAGATATTGCGCTTGTAAGAATCATGTTCTACATAGTATGCACACATATGCCACGTATTAGTCCGGTAATTTTAGACAATTGAAATAAAGAAAATTCCGACAAAGCCAAATCTTTGAAAAGACCTTAGGTTTACCACAAGGAATAAAGTGTCAAAAGTCCCCATCAGTCCCATGTGACCTTAGGGACTTATTCGGGGCCCAAGGTCAAAATTTTGGGTTTTTTGGATTTTTCTCGAAAACGGTAAGTTTTATCGAAAAAGTACCTCAGAGCAAAGTTGTAGATCTTAAAATTCTCTATAAAAATGGTATGTATGTTTTTTCTCTAAGACCAACTATTTCCCAGATATTGCGCTTGTAAGAATCATGTTCTACATGGTATGCACACATATGCCACGTATTAGTCCGGTAATTTTATACAATTGAAATAAAGAAAATTCCGACAGAGCCAAAACTTCGGAGAGACCTTAGGTTTACCACAAGGAATAAAGTGTCAAAAGTCCCCATCAGTCCCATGTGACCTTAGGGACTTATTCGGGGCCCAAGGTCAAAATTTTGGGTTTTTTAGATTTTTCTCGAAAACGGTAAGTTTTATCGAAAAAGTACCTCAAAGCAATGTTGTAGATCTTAAAATTCTCTATAAAAATGGTCCCTATGATTTTTTCTCTAAGACCCACTATTTCCCAGATATTGCGCTTGTAAGAATCATGTTCTACATAGTATGCACACATATGCCACGTATTAGTCCGGTAATTTTAGACAATTGAAATAAAGAAAATTCCGACAAAGCCAAATCTTCGGAGAGACCTTAGGTTTACCACAAGGAATAAAGTGTCAAAAGTCCCCATCAGTCCCATGTGACCTTAGGGACTTATTCGGGGCCCAAGGTCAAAATTTTGGGTTTTTGAGATTTTTCTCGAAAACGGTAAGTTTTATCGAAAAAGTACCTCAAAGCAATGTTGTAGATCTTAAAATTCTCTATAAAAATGGTCCCTATGATTTTTTCTCTAAGACCCACTATTTCCCAGATATTGCGCTTGTAAGAATCATGTTCTACATAGTATGCACACATATGCCACGTATTAGTCCAGTAATTTTAGACAATTGAAATAAAGATAATTCCGACAAAGCCAAATCTTCGGAGAGACTTTAGGTTTACCACAAGGAATAAAGTGTCAAAAGTCCCCATCAGTCCCATGTGAGCTTAGGGACTTATTCGGGGCCCAAGGTCAAAATTTTGGGTTTTTTGGATTTTTCTCGAAAACGGTAAGTTTTATCGAAAAAGTACCTCTGAGCAATGTTGTAGATCTTAAAATTCTCTATAAGAATACTCCCTATGATTTTTTCTCTAAGACCCACTATTTTCCAGATATTGCGCTTGTAAGAATCATGTTCTACATAGTATGCACACATATGCCGCGTATTAGTCCGGTAATTTTAGACAATTGAAATAAAGAAAATTCCGACAAAGCCAAATCTTCGGAGAGACTTTAGGTTTACCACAAGGAATAAAGTGTGAAAAGTCCCCATCGGTCCCATGTGACCTTAGGGACTTATTCGGGGCCCAAAGTCAAAATTTTGGGTTTTTTAGATTTTTCTCGACAACGGTAAGTTTTATCGAAAAAGTACCTCAAAGCAATGTTGTAGATCTTAAAATTCTCTATAAAAATGGTCCCTATGATTTTTTCTCTAAGACCCACTATTTCCCAGATATTGCGCTTGTAAAAATCATGTTCTACATAGTATGCACACATATGCCACGTATTAGTCCGGTAATTTTAGACAATTGAAATAAAGAAAATTCCGACAAAGCCAAATCTTCGAAAAGACCTTAGGTTTACCACAAGGAATAAAGTGTCAAAAGTCCCCATCAGTCCCATGTGACCTTAGGGACTTATTCGGGGCCCAAGGTCAAAATTTTGGGTTTGTTAGATTTTTCTCGAAAACGGTAAGTTTTATCGAAAAAGTACCTCAAAGCAATGTTGTAGATCTTAAAATTCTCTATAAAAATGGTCCCTATGATTTTTTCTCTAAGACCCACTATTTCCCAGATATTGCGCTTGTAAGAATCATGTTCTACATAGTATGCACACATATGCCACGTATTAGTCCGGTAATTTTAGACAATTGAAATAAAGAAAATTCCGACAAAGCCAAATCTTCGGAGAGACCTTAGGTTTACCACAAAGAATAAAGTGTCAAAAGTCCCCATCAGTCCCATGTGACCTTAGGGACTTATTCGGGGCCCATTGTCAAAATTTTGGGTTTTTTAGATTTTTCTCGAAAACGGTAAGTTTTATCGAAAAAGTACCTCAAAGCAATGTTGTAGATCTTAAAATTCTCTATAAAAATGGTCCCTATGATTTTTTCTCTAAGACCCACTATTTCCCAGATATTGCGCTTGTAAGAATCATGTTCTACATAGTATGCACACATATGCCACGTATTAGTCCAGTAATTTTAGACAATTGAAATAAAGATAATTCCGACAAAGCCAAATCTTCGGAGAGACTTTAGGTTTACCACAAGGAATAAAGTGTCAAAAGTCCCCATCAGTCCCATGTGAGCTTAGGGACTTATTCGGGGCCCAAGGTCAAAATTTTGGGTTTTTTGGATTTTTCTCGAAAACGGTAAGTTTTATCGAAAAAGTACCTCTAAGCAATGTTGTAGATCTTAAAATTCTCTATAAAAATAGTCCCTATGATTTTTTCTCTAAGACCCACTATTTTCCAGATATTGCGCTTGTAAGAATCATGTTCTACATAGTATGCACACATATGCCGCGTATTAGTCCGGTAATTTTTGACAATTGAAATAAAGAAAATTCCGACAAAGCCAAATCTTCGGAGAGACTTTAGGTTTACCACAAGGAATAAAGTGTGAAAAGTCCCCATCAGTCCCATGTGACCTTAGGGACTTATTCGGGGCCCAAAGTCAAAATTTTGGGTTTTTTAGATTTTTCTCGACAACGGTAAGTTTTATCGAAAAAGTACCTCAAAGCAATGTTGTAGATCTTAAAATTCTCTATAAAAATGGTCCCTATGATTTTTTCTCTAAGACCCACTATTTCCCAGATATTGCGCTTGTAAAAATCATGTTCTACATAGTATGCACACATATGCCACGTATTAGTCCGGTAATTTTAGACAATTGAAATAAAGAAAATTCCGACAAAGCCAAATCTTTGAAAAGACCTTAGGTTTACCACAAGGAATAAAGTGTCAAAAGTCCCCATCAGTCCCATGTGACCTTAGGGACTTATTCGGGGCCCAAAGTCAAAATTTTGGGTTTTTTAGATTTTTCTCGACAACGGTAAGTTTTATCGAAAAAGTACCTCAAAGCAATGTTGTAGATCTTAAAATTCTCTATAAAAATGGTCCCTATGATTTTTTCTCTAAGACCCACTATTTCCCAGATATTGCGCTTGTAAAAATCATGTTCTACATAGTATGCACACATATGCCACGTATTAGTCCGGTAATTTTAGACAATTGAAATAAAGAAAATTCCGACAAAGCCAAATCTTCGAAAAGACCTTAGGTTTACCACAAGGAATAAAGTGTCAAAAGTCCCCATCAGTCCCATGTGACCTTAGGGACTTATTCGGGGCCCAAGGTCAAAATTTTGGGTTTTTTAGATTTTTCTCGAAAACGGTAAGTTTTATCGAAAAAGTACCTCAGAGCAAAGTTGTAGATCTTAAAATTCTCTATAAAAATGGTCCCTATGATTTTTTCTCTAAGACCCACTATTTCCCAGATATTGCGCTTGTAAGAATCATGTTCTACATAGTATGCACACATATGCCACGTATTAGTCCAGTAATTTTAGACAATTGAAATAAAGATAATTCCGACAAAGCCAAATCTTCGGAGAGACTTTAGATTTTTCTCGAAAACGGTAAGTTTTATCGAAAAAGTACCTCAGAGCAAAGTTGTAGATATTAAAATTCTCTATAAAAACGGTATCTATGTTTTTTCTCTAAGACCAACTATTTCCCAGATATTGCGCTTGTAAGAATCATGTTCTACATGGTATGCACACATATGCCACGTATTAGTCCGGTAATTTTAGACAATTGAAATAAAGAAAATTCCGACAAAGCCAAATCTTCGAAAAGACCTTAGGTTTACCACAAGGAATAAAGTGTCAAAAGTCCCCATCAGTCCCATGTGACCTTAGGGACTTATTCGGGGCCCAAGGTCAAAATTTTGGGTTTGTTAGATTTTTCTCGAAAACGGTAAGTTTTATCGAAAAAGTACCTCAAAGCAATGTTGTAGATCTTAAAATTCTCTATAAAAATGGTCCCTATGATTTTTTCTCTAAGACCCACTATTTCCCAGATATTGCGCTTGTAAGAATCATGTTCTACATAGTATGCACACATATGCCACGTATTAGTCCGGTAATTTTAGACAATTGAAATAAAGAAAATTCCGACAAAGCCAAATCTTCGGAGAGACCTTAGGTTTACCACAAGGAATAAAGTGTCAAAAGTCCCCATCAGTCCCATGTGACCTTAGGGACTTATTCGGGGCCCATTGTCAAAATTTTGGGTTTTTTAGATTTTTCTCGAAAACGGTAAGTTTTATCGAAAAAGTACCTCAAAGCAATGTTGTAGATCTTAAAATTCTCTATAAAAATGGTCCCTATGATTTTTTCTCTAAGACCCACTATTTCCCAGATATTGCGCTTGTAAGAATCATGTTCTACATAGTATGCACACATATGCCACGTATTAGTCCGGTAATTTTAGACAATTGAAATAAAGAAAATTCCGACAAAGCCAAATCTTCGGAGAGACCTTAGGTTTACCACAAGGAATAAAGTGTCAAAAGTCCCCATCAGTCCCATGTGACCTTAGGGACTTATTCGGGGCCCAAGGTCAAAATTTTGGGTTTTTTAGATTTTTCTCGAAAACGGTAAGTTTTATCGAAAAAGTACCTCAAAGCAATGTTGTAGATCTTAAAATTCTCTATAAAAATGGTCCCTATGATTTTTTCTCTAAGACCCACTATTTCCCAGATATTGCGCTTGTAAGAATCATGTTCTACATAGTATGCACACATATGCCACGTATTAGTCCAGTAATTTTAGACAATTGAAATAAAGATAATTCCGACAAAGCCAAATCTTCGGAGAGACTTTAGGTTTACCACAAGGAATAAAGTGTCAAAAGTCCCCATCAGTCCCATGTGAGCTTAGGGACTTATTCGGGGCCCAAGGTCAAAATTTTGGGTTTTTTGGATTTTTCTCGAAAACGGTAAGTTTTATCGAAAAAGTACCTCTAAGCAATGTTGTAGATCTTAAAATTCTCTATAAAAATAGTCCCTATGATTTTTTCTCTAAGACCCACTATTTTCCAGATATTGCGCTTGTAAGAATCATGTTCTACATAGTATGCACACATATGCCGCGTATTAGTCCGGTAATTTTTGACAATTGAAATAAAGAAAATTCCGACAAAGCCAAATCTTCGGAGAGACTTTAGGTTTACCACAAGGAATAAAGTGTGAAAAGTCCCCATCAGTCCCATGTGACCTTAGGGACTTATTCGGGGCCCAAAGTCAAAATTTTGGGTTTTTTAGATTTTTCTCGACAACGGTAAGTTTTATCGAAAAAGTACCCCAAAGCAATGTTGTAGATCTTAAAATTCTCTATAAAAATGGTCCCTATGATTTTTTCTCTAAGACCCACTATTTCCCAGATATTGCGCTTGTAAAAATCATGTTCTACATAGTATGCACACATATGCCACGTATTAGTCCGGTAATTTTAGACAATTGAAATAAAGAAAATTCCGACAAAGCCAAATCTTCGAAAAGACCTTAGGTTTACCACAAGGAATAAAGTGTCAAAAGTCCCCATCAGTCCCATGTGACCTTAGGGACTTATTCGGGGCCCAAGGTCAAAATTTTGGGTTTTTTAGATTTTTCTCGAAAACGGTAAGTTTTATCGAAAAAGTACCTCAGAGCAAAGTTGTAGATCTTAAAATTCTCTATAAAAATGGTCCCTATGATTTTTTCTCTAAGACCCACTATTTCCCAGATATTGCGCTTGTAAGAATCATGTTCTACATAGTATGCACACATATGCCACGTATTAGTCCAGTAATTTTAGACAATTGAAATAAAGATAATTCCGACAAAGCCAAATCTTCGGAGAGACTTTAGATTTTTCTCGAAAACGGTAAGTTTTATCGAAAAAGTACCTCAGAGCAAAGTTGTAGATATTAAAATTCTCTATAAAAACGGTATCTATGTTTTTTCTCTAAGACCAACTATTTCCCAGATATTGCGCTTGTAAGAATCATGTTCTACATGGTATGCACACATATGCCACGTATTAGTCCGGTAATTTTAGACAATTGAAATAAAGAAAATTCCGACAAAGCCAAATCTTCGAAAAGACCTTAGGTTTACCACAAGGAATAAAGTGTCAAAAGTCCCCATCAGTCCCATGTGAGCTTAGGGACTTATTCGGGGCCCAAGGTCAAAATTTTGGGTTTTTTGGATTTTTCTCGAAAACGGTAAGTTTTATCGAAAAAGTACCTTTGAGCAATGTTGTAGATCTTAAAATTCTCTATAAAAATGGTCCTTATGATTTTTTCTCTAAGACCCACTATTTTCCAGATATTGCGCTTGTAAGAATCATGTTCTACATAGTATGCACACATATGCCGCGTATTAGTCCGGTAATTTTAGACAATTGAAATAAAGAAAATTCCGACAAAGCCAAATCTTCGGAGAGACTTTAGGTTTACCACAAGGAATAAAGTGTGAAAAGTCCCCATCGGTCCCATGTGACCTTAGGGACTTATTCGGGGCCCAAAGTCAAAATTTTGGGTTTTTTAGATTTTTCTCGACAACGGTAAGTTTTATCGAAAAAGTACCTCAAAGCAATGTTGTAGATCTTAAAATTCTCTATAAAAATGGTCCCTATGATTTTTTCTCTAAGACCCACTATTTCCCAGATATTGCGCTTGTAAAAATCATGTTCTACATAGTATGCACACATATGCCACGTATTAGTCCGGTAATTTTAGACAATTGAAATAAAGAAAATTCCGACAAAGCCAAATCTTCGAAAAGACCTTAGGTTTACCACAAGGAATAAAGTGTCAAAAGTCCCCATCAGTCCCATGTGACCTTAGGGACTTATTCGGGGCCCAAGGTCAAAATTTTGGGTTTTTTAGATTTTTCTCGAAAACGGTAAGTTTTATCGAAAAAGTACCTCAAAGCAATGTTGTAGATCTTAAAATTCTCTATAAAAATGGTCCCTATGATTTTTTCTCTAAGACCCACTATTTCCCAGATATTGCGCTTGTAAGAATCATGTTCTACATAGTATGCACACATATGCCACGTATTAGTCCGGTAATTTTAGACAATTGAAATAAAGAAAATTCCGACAAAGCCAAATCTTCGAAAAGACCTTAGGTTTACCACAAGGAATAAAGTGTCAAAAGTCCCCATCAGTCCCATGTGACCTTAGGGACTTATTCGGGGCCCAAGGTCAAAATTTTGGGTTTTTTAGATTTTTCTCGAAAACGGTAAGTTTTATCGAAAAAGTACCTCAGAGCAAAGTTGTAGATCTTAAAATTCTCTATAAAAATGGTATGTATGTTTTTTCTCTAAGACCAACTATTTCCCAGATATTGCGCTTGTAAGAATCATGTTCTACATGGTATGCACACATATGCCACGTATTAGTCCGGTAATTTTATACAATTGAAATAAAGAAAATTCCGACAGAGCCAAAACTTCGGAGAGACCTTAGGTTTACCACAAGGAATAAAGTGTCAAAAGTCCCCATCAGTCCCATGTGACCTTAGGGACTTATTCGGGGCCCAAGGTCAAAATTTTGGGTTTTTTAGATTTTTCTCGAAAACGGTAAGTTTTATCGAAAAAGTACTTCAAAGCAATGTTGTAGATCTTAAAATTCTCTATAAAAATGGTCCCTATGATTTTTTCTCTAAGACCCACTATTTCCCAGATATTGCGCTTGTAAGAATCATGTTCTACATAGTATGCACACATATGCCACGTATTAGTCCAGTAATTTTAGACAATTGAAATAAAGATAATTCCGACAAAGCCAAATCTTCGGAGAGACTTTAGGTTTACCACAAGGAATAAAGTGTCAAAAGTCCCCATCAGTCCCATGTGAGCTTAGGGACTTATTCGGGGCCCAAGGTCAAAATTTTGGGTTTTTTGGATTTTTCTCGAAAACGGTAAGTTTTATCGAAAAAGTACCTCTGAGCAATGTTGTAGATCTTAAAATTCTCTATAAGAATAGTCCCTATGATTTTTTCTCTAAGACCCACTATTTTCCAGATATTGCGCTTGTAAGAATCATGTTCTACATAGTATGCACACATATGCCGCGTATTAGTCCGGTAATTTTAGACAATTGAAATAAAGAAAATTCCGACAAAGCCAAATCTTCGGAGAGACTTTAGGTTTACCACAAGGAATAAAGTGTGAAAAGTCCCCATCGGTCCCATGTGACCTTAGGGACTTATTCGGGGCCCAAAGTCAAAATTTTGGGTTTTTTAGATTTTTCTCGACAACGGTAAGTTTTATCGAAAAAGTACCTCAAAGCAATGTTGTAGATCTTAAAATTCTCTATAAAAATGGTCCCTATGATTTTTTCTCTAAGACCCACTATTTCCCAGATATTGCGCTTGTAAAAATCATGTTCTACATAGTATGCACACATATGCCACGTATTAGTCCGGTAATTTTAGACAATTGAAATAAAGAAAATTCCGACAAAGCCAAATCCTCGAAAAGACCTTAGGTTTACCACAAGGAATAAAGTGTCAAAAGTCCCCATCAGTCCCATGTGACCTTAGGGACTTATTCGGGGCCCAAGGTCAAAATTTTGGGTTTTTTAGATTTTTCTCAAAAACGGTAAGTTTTATCGAAAAAGTACCTCAAAGCAATGTTGTAGATCTTAAAATTCTCTATAAAAATGGTCCCCATGATTTTTTCTCTAAGACCCACTATTTCCCAGATATTGCGCTTGTAAGAATCATGTTCTACATAGTATGCACACATATGCCACGTATTAGTCCGGTAATTTTAGACAATTGAAATAAAGAAAATTCCGACAAAGCCAAATCTTCGGAGAGACCTTAGGTTTACCACAAGGAATAAAGTGTTAAAAGTCCCCATCAGTCCCATGTGACCTTAGGGACTTATTCGGGGCCCAAGTTCAAAATTTTGGGTTTTTTAGATTTTTCTCAAAAACGGTAAGTTTTATCGAAAAAGTACCTCAAAACAATGTTGTAGATCTTAAAATTCTCTATAAAAATGGTCCCTATGATTTTTTCTCTAAGACCCACTATTTCCCAGATATTGCGCTTGTAAGAATCATGTTCTACATAGTATGCACACATATGCCACGTATTAGTCCAGTAATTTTAGACAATTGAAATAAAGAAAATTCCGACAAAGCCAAATCTTCGGAGAGACCTTAGGTTTACCACAAGGAATAAAGTGTCAAAAGTCCCCATCAGTCCCATGTGAGCTTAGGGACTTATTCGGGGCCCAAGGTCAAAATTTTAGGTTTTTTGGATTTTTCTCGAAAACGTTAAGTTTTATCGAAAAAGTACTTCAGAGCAAAGTTGTAGATATTAAAATTCTCTATAAAAATGGTATCTATGTTTTTTCTCTAAGACCAACTATTTCCCAGATATTGCGCTTGTAAGAATCATGTTCTACATGGTATGCACACATATGCCACGTATTAGTCCGGTAATTTTATACAATTGAAATAAAGAAAATTCCGACAGAGCCAAAACTTCGGAGAGACCTTAGGTTTACCACAAGGAATAAAGTGTCAAAAGTCCCCATCAGTCCCATGTGAGCTTAGGGACTTATTCGGGGCCCAAGGTCAAAATTTTGGGTTTTTTGGATTTTTCTCGAAAACGGTAAGTTTTATCGAAAAAGTCCCTCTAAACAATGTTGTAGATCTTAAAATTCTCTATAAAAATGGTCCCTATGATTTTTTCTCTAAGACCCACTATTTTCCAGATATTGCGCTTGTAAGAATCATGTTCTACATAGTATGCACACATATGCCGCGTATTAGTCCGGTAATTTTAGACAATTGAAATAAAGAAAATTCCGACAAAGCCAAATCTTCGGAGAGACTTTAGGTTTACCACAAGGAATAAAGTGTCAAAAGTCCCTATCAGTCCCATGTGACCTTAGGGACTTATTCGGGGCCCAAGGTCAAAATTTTGGGTTTTTTAGATTTTTCTCGAAAACGGTAAGTTTTATCGAAAAAGTACCTCAAAGCAATGTTGTAGATCTTAAAATTCTCTATAAAAATGGTCCCTATGATTTTTTCTCTAAGACCCACTATTTCCCAGATATTGCGCTTGTAAGAATCATGTTCTACATAGTATGCACACATATGCCACGTATTAGTCCAGTAATTTTAGACAATTGAAATAAAGAAAATTCCGACAAAGCCAAATCTTCGGAGAGACCTTAGGTTTACCACAAGGAATAAAGTGTCAAAAGTCCCCATCAGTCCCATGTGAGCTTAGGGACTTATTCGGGGCCCAAGGTCAAAATTTTGGGTTTTTTGGATTTTTCTCGAAAACGGTAAATTTTATCGAAAAAGTACCTCTAAGCAATGTTGTAGATCTTAAAATTCTCTATAAAAATAGTCCCTATGATTTTTTCTCTAAGACCCACTATTTTCCAGATATTGCGCTTGTAAGAATCATGTTCTACATAGTATGCACACATATGCCGCGTATTAGTCCGGTAATTTTTGACAATTGAAATAAAGAAAATTCCGACAAAGCCAAATCTTCGGAGAGACTTTAGGTTTACCACAAGGAATAAAGTGTGAAAAGTCCCCATCAGTCCCATGTGACCTTAGGGACTTATTCGGGGCCCAAAGTCAAAATTTTGGGTTTTTTAGATTTTTCTCGACAACGGTAAGTTTTATCGAAAAAGTACCTCAAAGCAATGTTGTAGATCTTAAAATTCTCTATAAAAATGGTCCCTATGATTTTTTCTCTAAGACCCACTATTTCCCAGATATTGCGCTTGTAAAAATCATGTTCTACATAGTATGCACACATATGCCACGTATTAGTCCGGTAATTTTAGACAATTGAAATAAAGAAAATTCCGACAAAGCCAAATCTTCGAAAAGACCTTAGGTTTACCACAAGGAATAAAGTGTCAAAAGTCCCCATCAGTCCCATGTGACCTTAGGGACTTATTCGGGGCCCAAGGTCAAAATTTTGGGTTTTTTAGATTTTTCTCGAAAACGGTAAGTTTTATCGAAAAAGTACCTCAGAGCAAAGTTGTAGATCTTAAAATTCTCTATAAAAATGGTATGTATGTTTTTTCTCTAAGACCAACTATTTCCCAGATATTGCGCTTGTAAGAATCATGTTCTACATGGTATGCACACATATGCCACGTATTAGTCCGGTAATTTTATACAATTGAAATAAAGAAAATTCCGACAGAGCCAAAACTTCGGAGAGACCTTAGGTTTACCACAAGGAATAAAGTGTCAAAAGTCCCCATCAGTCCCATGTGAGCTTAGGGACTTATTCGGGGCCCAAGGTCAAAATTTTGGGTTTTTTAGATTTTTCTCGAAAACGGTAAGTTTTATCGAAAAAGTACCTCAAAGCAATGTTGTAGATCTTAAAATTCTCTATAAAAATGGTCCCTATGATTTTTTCTCTAAGACCCACTATTTCCCAGATATTGCGCTTGTAAGAATCATGTTCTACATAGTATGCACACATATGCCACGTATTAGTCCGGTAATTTTAGACAATTGAAATAAAGAAAATTCCGACAAAGCCAAATCTTCGGAGAGACCTTAGGTTTACCACAAGGAATAAAGTGTCAAAAGTCCCCATCAGTCCCATGTGACCTTAGGGACTTATTCGGGGCCCAAGGTCAAAATTTTGGGTTTTTTAGATTTTTCTCGAAAACGGTAAGTTTTATCGAAAAAGTACCTCAAAGCAATGTTGTAGATCTTAAAATTCTCTATAAAAATGGTCCCTATGATTTTTTCTCTAAGACCCACTATTTCCCAGATATTGCGCTTGTAAGAATCATGTTCTACATAGTATGCACACATATGCCACGTATTAGTCCAGTAATTTTAGACAATTGAAATAAAGATAATTCCGACAAAGCCAAATCTTCGGAGAGACTTTAGGTTTACCACAAGGAATAAAGTGTCAAAAGTCCCCATCAGTCCCATGTGAGCTTAGGGACTTATTCGGGGCCCAAGGTCAAAATTTTGGGTTTTTTGGATTTTTCTCGAAAACGGTAAGTTTTATCGAAAAAGTACCTTTAAGCAATGTTGTAGATCTTAAAATTCTCTATAAGAATAGTCCCTATGATTTTTTCTCTAAGACCCACTATTTTCCAGATATTGCGCTTGTAAGAATCATGTTCTACATAGTATGCACACATATGCCGCGTATTAGTCCGGTAATTTTAGACAATTGAAATAAAGAAAATTCCGACAAAGCCAAATCTTCGGAGAGACTTTAGGTTTACTACAAGGAATAAAGTGTGAAAAGTCCCCATCAGTCCCATGTGACCTTAGGGACTTATTCGGGGCCCAAAGTCAAAATTTTGGGTTTATTAGATTTTTCTCGACAACGGTAAGTTTTATCGAAAAAGTACCTCAAAGCAATGTTGTAGATCTTAAAATTCTCTATAAAAATGGTCCCTATGATTTTTTCTCTAAGACCCACTATTTCCCAGATATTGCGCTTGTAAAAATCATGTTCTACATAGTATGCACACATATGCCACGTATTAGTCCGGTAATTTTAGACAATTGAAATAAAGAAAATTCCGACAAAGCCAAATCTTCAAAAAGACCTTAGGTTTACCACAAGGAATAAAGTGTCAAAAGTCCCCATCAGTCCCATGTGACCTTAGGGACTTATTCGGGGCCCAAGGTCAAAATTTTGGGTTTTTTAGATTTTTCTCGAAAACGGTAAGTTTTATCGAAAAAGTACCTCAAAGCAATGTTGTAGATCTTAAAATTCTCTATAAAAATGGTCCCTATGATTTTTTCTCTAAGACCCACTATTTCCCAGATATTGCGCTTGTAAGAATCATGTTCTACATAGTATGCACACATATGCCACGTATTAGTCCAGTAATTTTAGACAATTGAAATAAAGAAAATTCCGACAAAGCCAAATCTTCGGAGAGACCTTAGGTTTACCACAAGGAATAAAGTGTCAAAAGTCCCCATCAGTCCCATGTGAGCTTAGGGACTTATTCGGGGCCCAAGGTCAAAATTTTAGGTTTTTTGGATTTTTCTCGAAAACGGTAAGTTTTATCGAAAAAGTACTTTAGAGCAAAGTTGTAGATATTAAAATTCTCTATAAAAATGGTATCTATGTTTTTTCTCTAAGACCAACTATTTCCCAGATATTGCGCTTGTAAGAATCATGTTCTACATGGTATGCACACATATGCCACGTATTAGTCCGGTAATTTTAGACAATTGAAATAAAGAAAATTCCGACAAAGCCAAATCTTCGAAAAGACCTTAGGTTTACCACAAGGAATAAAGTGTCAAAAGTCCCTATCAGTCCCATGTGACCTTAGGGACTTATTCGGGGCCCAAGGTCAAAATTTTGGGTTTTTTAGATTTTTCTCAAAAACGGTAAGTTTTATCGAAAAAGTACCTCAAAGCAATGTTGTAGATCTTAAAATTCTATATAAAAATGGTCCCTATGATTTTTTCTCTAAGACCCACTATTTCCCAGATATTGCGCTTGTAAGAATCATGTTCTACATAGTATGCACACATATGCCACGTATTAGTCCGGTAATTTTAGACAATTGAAATAAAGAAAATTCCGACAAAGCCAAATCTTCGGAGAGACCTTAGGTTTACCACAAGGAATAAAGTGTTAAAAGTCCCCATCAGTCCCATGTGACCTTAGGGACTTATTCGGGGCCCAAGGTCAAAATTTTGGGTTTTTTAGATTTTTCTCGAAAACGGTAAGTTTTATCGAAAAAGTACCTCAAAGCAATGTTGTAGATCTTAAAATTCTCTATAAAAATGGTCCCTATGATTTTTTCTCTAAGACCAACTATTTCCCAGATATTGCGCTTGTAAGAATCATGTTCTACATGGTATGCACACATATGCCACGTATTAGTCCGGTAATTTTATACAATTGAAATAAAGAAAATTCCGACAGAGCCAAAACTTCGGAGAGACCTTAGGTTTACCACAAGGAATAAAGTGTCAAAAGTCCCCATCAGTCCCATGTGAGCTTAGGGACTTATTCGGGGCCCAAGGTCAAAATTTTGGGTTTTTTGGATTTTTCTCGAAAACGGTAAGTTTTATCGAAAAAGTCCCTCTAAACAATGTTGTAGATCTTAAAATTCTCTATAAAAATGGTCCCTATGATTTTTTCTCTAAGACCCACTATTTTCCAGATATTGCGCTTGTAAGAATCATGTTCTACATAGTATGCACACATATGCCGCGTATTAGTCCGGTAATTTTAGACAATTGAAATAAAGAAAATTCCGACAAAGCCAAATCTTCGGAGAGACTTTAGGTTTACCACAAGGAATAAAGTGTCAAAAGTCCCTATCAGTCCCATGTGACCTTAGGGACTTATTCGGGGCCCAAGGTCAAAATTTTGGGTTTTTTAGATTTTTCTCGAAAACGGTAAGTTTTATCGAAAAAGTACCTCAAAGCAATGTTGTAGATCTTAAAATTCTCTATAAAAATGGTCCCTATGATTTTTTCTCTAAGACCCACTATTTCCCAGATATTGCGCTTGTAAGAATCATGTTCTACATAGTATGCACACATATGCCACGTATTAGTCCAGTAATTTTAGACAATTGAAATAAAGAAAATTCCGACAAAGCCAAATCTTCGGAGAGACCTTAGGTTTACCACAAGGAATAAAGTGTCAAAAGTCCCCATCAGTCCCATGTGAGCTTAGGGACTTATTCGGGGCCCAAGGTCAAAATTTTGGGTTTTTTGGATTTTTCTCGAAAACGGTAAATTTTATCGAAAAAGTACCTCTAAGCAATGTTGTAGATCTTAAAATTCTCTATAAAAATAGTCCCTATGATTTTTTCTCTAAGACCCACTATTTTCCAGATATTGCGCTTGTAAGAATCATGTTCTACATAGTATGCACACATATGCCGCGTATTAGTCCGGTAATTTTTGACAATTGAAATAAAGAAAATTCCGACAAAGCCAAATCTTCGGAGAGACTTTAGGTTTACCACAAGGAATAAAGTGTGAAAAGTCCCCATCAGTCCCATG
>CALYMW010000126.1:0-40295 GCA_944588485.1 Phosphuga atrata
GTCTGTCTAGTCTTGTCTGTCTAGTCTTGTCTGTCTAGTCTTGTCTGTCTAGTCTTGTCTGTCTAGTCTTGTCTGTCTAGTCTTGTCTGTCTAGTCTTGTCTGTCTAGTCTTGTCTGTCTAGTCTTGTCTGTCTAGTCTTGTCTGTCTAGTCTTGTCTGTCTAGTCTTGTCTGTCTAGTCTTGTCTGTCTAGTCTTGTCTGACTAGTCTTGTCTGTCTAGTCTTGTCTGTCTAGTCTTGTCTGTCTAGTCTTGTCTGTCTAGTCTTGTCTGTCTAGTCTTGTCTGTCTAGTCTTGTCTGTCTAGTCTTGTCTGTCTAGTCTTGTCTGTCTAGTCTTGTCTGTCTAGTCTTGTCTGTCTAGTCTTGTCTGTCTAGTCTTGTCTGTCTAGTCTTGTCTGTCTAGTCTTGTCTGTCTAGTCTTGTCTGTCTAGTCTTGTCTGTCTAGTCTTGTCTGTCTGTCCTCCTCGGTGGTGTAGTTGACAACATACCCGCCTTTCAATGCGGGAGACCCGGGTTCGAATCCTGGTCGGGGAGGCGACAACTAGGGCGGTTTTCATTAACCGTCCGGGCTGCCCACCCTGAATGAATGCAATATATGCGATACCGGGGTGGCGCATACTAAAAGCCAAGGTGGAATAGGGGATTTGGTGAGTCTTGTCTGTCTAGTCTTGTCTGTCTAGTCTTGTCTGTCTAGTCTTGTCTGTCTAGTCTTGTCTGTCTAGTCTTGTCTGTCTAGTCTTGTCTGTCTAGTCTTGTCTGTCTAGTCTTGTCTGTCTAGTCTTGTCTGTCTAGTCTTGTCTGTCTAGTCTTGTCTGTCTAGTCTTGTCTGTCTAGTCTTGTCTGTCTAGTCTTGTCTGTCTAGTCTTGTCTGTCTAGTCTTGTCTGTCTAGTCTTGTCTGTCTAGTCTTGTCTGTCTAGTCTTGTCTGTCTAGTCTTGTCTGTCTAGTCTTGTCTGTCTAGTCTTGTCTGTCTAGTCTTGTCTGTCTAGTCTTGTCTGTCTAGTCTTGTCTGTCTAGTCTTGTCTGTCTAGTCTTGTCTGTCTAGTCTTGTCTGTCTGTCTAGTCTTGTCTGTCTAGTCTTGTCTGTCTAGTCTTGTCTGTCTAGTCTTGTCTGTCTAGTCTTGTCTGTCTAGTCTTGTCTGTCTAGTCTTGTCTGTCTAGTCTTGTCTGTCTAGTCTTGTCTGTCTAGTCTTGTCTAGTCTTGTCTGTCTAGTCTTGTCTGTCTAGTCTTGTCTGTCTAGTCTTGTCTGTCTAGTCTTGTCTGTCTAGTCTTGTCTGTCTAGTCTTGTCTGTCTAGTCTTGTCTGTCTAGTCTTGTCTGTCTAGTCTTGTCTGTCTAGTCTTGTCTGTCTAGTCTTGTCTGTCTAGTCTTGTCTGTCTAGTCTTGTCTGTCTAGTCTTGTCTGTCTAGTCTTGTCTGTCTAGTCTTGTCTGTCTAGTCTTGTCTGTCTAGTCTTGTCTGTCTAGTCTTGTCTGTCTAGTCTTGTCTGTCTAGTCTTGTCTGTCTAGTCTTGTCTGTCTAGTCTTGTCTGTCTAGTCTTGTCTGTCTAGTCTTGTCTGTCTAGTCTTGTCTGTCTAGTCTTGTCTGTCTAGTCTTGTCTGTCTAGTCCTTGTCTGTCTAGTCTTGTCTGTCTAGTCTTGTCTGTCTAGTCTTGTCTGTCTAGTCTTGTCTGTCTAGTCTTGTCTGTCTAGTCTTGTCTGTCTAGTCTTGTCTGTCTAGTCTTGTCTGTCTAGTCTTGTCTGTCTAGTCTTGTCTGTCTAGTCTTGTCTGTCTAGTCTTGTCTGTCTAGTCTTGTCTGTCTAGTCTTGTCTGTCTAGTCTTGTCTGTCTAGTCTTGTCTGTCTAGTCTTGTCTGTCTAGTCTTGTCTGTCTAGTCTTGTCTGTCTAGTCTTGTCTGTCTAGTCTTGTCTGTCTAGTCTTGTCTGTCTAGTCTTGTCTGTCTAGTCTTGTCTGTCTAGTCTTGTCTGTCTAGTCTTGTCTGTCTAGTCTTGTCTGTCTAGTCTTGTCTGTCTAGTCTTGTCTGTCTAGTCTTGTCTGTCTAGTCTTGTCTGTCTAGTCTTGTCTGTCTAGTCTTGTCTGTCTAGTCTTGTCTGTCTAGTCTTGTCTGTCTAGTCTTGTCTGTCTAGTCTTGTCTGTCTAGTCTTGTCTGTCTAGTCTTGTCTGTCTAGTCTTGTCTGTCTAGTCTTGTCTGTCTAGTCTTGTCTGTCTAGTCTTGTCTGTCTAGTCTTGTCTGTCTAGTCTTGTCTGTCTAGTCTTGTCTGTCTAGTCTTGTCTGTCTAGTCTTGTCTGTCTAGTCTTGTCTGTCTAGTCTTGTCTGTCTAGTCTTGTCTGTCTAGTCTTGTCTGTCTAGTCTTGTCTGTCTAGTCTTGTCTGTCTAGTCTTGTCTGTCTAGTCTTGTCTGTCTAGTCTTGTCTGTCTAGTCTTGTCTGTCTAGTCTTGTCTGTCTAGTCTTGTCTGTCTAGTCTTGTCTGTCTAGTCTTGTCTGTCTAGTCTTGTCTGTCTAGTCTTGTCTGTCTAGTCTTGTCTGTCTAGTCTTGTCTGTCTAGTCTTGTCTGTCTAGTCTTGTCTGTCTAGTCTTGTCTGTCTAGTCTTGTCTGTCTAGTCTTGTCTGTCTAGTCTTGTCTGTCTAGTCTTGTCTGTCTAGTCTTGTCTGTCTAGTCTTGTCTAGTCTTGTCTGTCTAGTCTTGTCTGTCTAGTCTTGTCTGTCTAGTCTTGTCTGTCTAGTCTTGTCTGTCTAGTCTTGTCTGTCTAGTCTTGTCTGTCTAGTCTTGTCTGTCTAGTCTTGTCTGTCTAGTCTTGTCTGTCTAGTCTTGTCTGTCTAGTCTTGTCTGTCTAGTCTTGTCTGTCTAGTCTTGTCTGTCTAGTCTTGTCTGTCTAGTCTTGTCTGTCTAGTCTTGTCTGTCTAGTCTTGTCTGTCTAGTCTTGTCTGTCTAGTCTTGTCTGTCTAGTCTTGTCTGTCTAGTCTTGTCTGTCTAGTCTTGTCTGTCTAGTCTTGTCTGTCTAGTCTTGTCTGTCTAGTCTTGTCTGTCTAGTCTTGTCTGTCTAGTCTTGTCTGTCTAGTCTTGTCTGTCTAGTCTTGTCTGTCTAGTCTTGTCTGTCTAGTCTTGTCTGTCTAGTCTTGTCTGTCTAGTCTTGTCTGTCTAGTCTTGTCTGTCTAGTCTTGTCTGTCTAGTCTTGTCTGTCTAGTCTTGTCTGTCTAGTCTTGTCTGTCTAGTCTTGTCTGTCTAGTCTTGTCTGTCTAGTCTTGTCTGTCTAGTCTTGTCTGTCTAGTCTTGTCTGTCTAGTCTTGTCTGTCTAGTCTTGTCTGTCTAGTCTTGTCTGTCTAGTCTTGTCTGTCTAGTCTTGTCTGTCTAGTCTTGTCTGTCTAGTCTTGTCTGTCTAGTCTTGTCTGTCTAGTCTTGTCTGTCTAGTCTTGTCTGTCTAGTCTTGTCTGTCTAGTCTTGTCTGTCTAGTCTTGTCTGTCTAGTCTTGTCTGTCTAGTCTTGTCTGTCTAGTCTTGTCTGTCTAGTCTTGTCTGTCTAGTCTTGTCTGTCTAGTCTTGTCTGTCTAGTCTTGTCTGTCTAGTCTTGTCTGTCTAGTCTTGTCTGTCTAGTCTTGTCTGTCTAGTCTTGTCTGTCTAGTCTTGTCTGTCTAGTCTTGTCTGTCTAGTCTTGTCTGTCTAGTCTTGTCTGTCTAGTCTTGTCTGTCTAGTCTTGTCTGTCTAGTCTTGTCTGTCTAGTCTTGTCTGTCTAGTCTTGTCTGTCTAGTCTTGTCTGTCTAGTCTTGTCTGTCTAGTCTTGTCTGTCTAGTCTTGTCTGTCTAGTCTTGTCTGTCTAGTCTTGTCTGTCTAGTCTTGTCTGTCTAGTCTTGTCTGTCTAGTCTTGTCTGTCTAGTCTTGTCTGTCTAGTCTTGTCTGTCTAGTCTTGTCTGTCTAGTCTTGTCTGTCTAGTCTTGTCTGTCTAGTCTTGTCTGTCTAGTCTTGTCTGTCTAGTCTTGTCTGTCTAGTCTTGTCTGTCTAGTCTTGTCTGTCTAGTCTTGTCTGTCTAGTCTTGTCTGTCTAGTCTTGTCTGTCTAGTCTTGTCTGTCTAGTCTTGTCTGTCTAGTCTTGTCTGTCTAGTCTTGTCTGTCTAGTCTTGTCTGTCTAGTCTTGTCTGTCTAGTCTTGTCTGTCTAGTCTTGTCTGTCTAGTCTTGTCTGTCTAGTCTTGTCTGTCTAGTCTTGTCTGTCTAGTCTTGTCTGTCTAGTCTTGTCTGTCTAGTCTTGTCTGTCTAGTCTTGTCTGTCTAGTCTTGTCTGTCTAGTCTTGTCTGTCTAGTCTTGTCTGTCTAGTCTTGTCTGTCTAGTCTTGTCTGTCTAGTCTTGTCTGTCTAGTCTTGTCTGTCTAGTCTTGTCTGTCTAGTCTTGTCTGTCTAGTCTTGTCTGTCTAGTCTTGTCTGTCTAGTCTTGTCTGTCTAGTCTTGTCTGTCTAGTCTTGTCTGTCTAGTCTTGTCTGTCTAGTCTTGTCTGTCTAGTCTTGTCTGTCTAGTCTTGTCTGTCTAGTCTTGTCTGTCTAGTCTTGTCTGTCTAGTCTTGTCTGTCTAGTCTTGTCTGTCTAGTCTTGTCTGTCTAGTCTTGTCTGTCTAGTCTTGTCTGTCTAGTCTTGTCTGTCTAGTCTTGTCTGTCTAGTCTTGTCTGTCTAGTCTTGTCTGTCTAGTCTTGTCTGTCTAGTCTTGTCTGTCTAGTCTTGTCTGTCTAGTCTTGTCTGTCTAGTCTTGTCTGTCTAGTCTTGTCTGTCTAGTCTTGTCTGTCTAGTCTTGTCTGTCTAGTCTTGTCTGTCTAGTCTTGTCTGTCTAGTCTTGTCTGTCTAGTCTTGTCTGTCTAGTCTTGTCTGTCTAGTCTTGTCTGTCTAGTCTTGTCTGTCTAGTCTTGTCTGTCTAGTCTTGTCTGTCTAGTCTTGTCTGTCTAGTCTTGTCTGTCTAGTCTTGTCTGTCTAGTCTTGTCTGTCTAGTCTTGTCTGTCTAGTCTTGTCTGTCTAGTCTTGTCTGTCTAGTCTTGTCTGTCTAGTCTTGTCTGTCTAGTCTTGTCTGTCTAGTCTTGTCTGTCTAGTCTTGTCTGTCTAGTCTTGTCTGTCTAGTCTTGTCTGTCTAGTCTTGTCTGTCTAGTCTTGTCTGTCTAGTCTTGTCTGTCTAGTCTTGTCTGTCTAGTCTTGTCTGTCTAGTCTTGTCTGTCTAGTCTTGTCTGTCTAGTCTTGTCTGTCTAGTCTTGTCTGTCTAGTCTTGTCTGTCTAGTCTTGTCTGTCTAGTCTTGTCTGTCTAGTCTTGTCTGTCTAGTCTTGTCTGTCTAGTCTTGTCTGTCTAGTCTTGTCTGTCTAGTCTTGTCTGTCTAGTCTTGTCTGTCTAGTCTTGTCTGTCTAGTCTTGTCTGTCTAGTCTTGTCTGTCTAGTCTTGTCTGTCTAGTCTTGTCTGTCTAGTCTTGTCTGTCTAGTCTTGTCTGTCTAGTCTTGTCTGTCTAGTCTTGTCTGTCTAGACAGACAAGTCTTGTCTGTCTAGTCTTGTCTGTCTAGTCCTATCTGTCTAATCTTGTCTGTCTAGTCTTGTCTGTCTAGTCTTGTCTGTCTAGTCTTGTCTGTCTAGTCTTGTCTGTCTAGTCTTGTCTGTCTAGTCTTGTCTGTCTAGTCTTGTCTGTCTAGTCTTGTCTGTCTAGTCTTGTCTGTCTAGTCTTGTCTGTCTAGTCTTGTCTGTCTAGTCTTGTCTGTCTAGTCTTGTCTGTCTAGTCTTGTCTGTCTAGTCTTGTCTGTCTAGTCTTGTCTGTCTAGTCTTGTCTGTCTAGTCTTGTCTGTCTAGTCTTGTCTGTCTAGTCTTGTCTGTCTAGTCTTGTCTGTCTAGTCTTGTCTGTCTAGTCTTGTCTGTCTAGTCTTGTCTGTCTAGTCTTGTCTGTCTAGTCTTGTCTGTCTAGTCTTGTCTGTCTAGTCTTGTCTGTCTAGTCTTGTCTGTCTAGTCTTGTCTGTCTAGTCTTATCTGTCTTGTCTTGTCTGTCTAGTCTTGTCTGTCTAGTCTTGTCTGTCTAGTCAATTCAATTCAATTCAATTTATTTCAATATATAAGCTTACATAAAGGGGAAATAATTACATAAATATAACAATATTCTGAATGTATGCTAAAAGAAATGTGTCAAAATCCGAATTTAAAACTTGAAACTTCAATAGTTTTTTATTGCAACGTAGTACTCCTGCATCGAGTAGGGCTCAATATTAATTAGGATATGGTGAAGCATTTTCTTATAATCCCTGAATTTTGTTTGTTCTTTAATTGACCGTGGCAGGGCATTGAATAATTTAATATTTAAATATGGAGGACATTTTTCAGACATGGTCAGTTTATGTTTGGGAACGTTGTAGTTTAGATTTGCAAACCTTGTGGTCTTCTCGTTGTTAATTTTGTACTGACTGAATAGGTATTTATTTTTAAATATAAACAGTAGGGCTTCGTAAATATATGTACCTGTTGTAGTAAGTATGTTTGCGGCGCTAAACTTTCCTCTACATGATTCCCTGAACTTTAGGTTAAGTAGGACTCTTAGTGCTTCTTTGTGTATAGTGGTGATGTCCTTTATGTTTGTGCCGCCACCCCAGAACAGTATACCAAAACGAATATGGCTATGAAAGTTAGCATCGTATACCGTACGTAATATCTCTGGGTTTAGGTAGTGTTTAAGAATACGTAAAGCATATAATGCTTTATTAAGTTTATTTGAAACATATGATATATGGGAAGTCCAATCCAGAGTGTCGTCTATATGGATTCCTAGCAGTTTTACATTTTTCCTAAGTTCCGCTTGAACGTTTTGAACTAAGATATTCATGTTATATATTCGATTATCACGTTTTGTTTTAAATATAATTAGGTTTGCCTTTTTTTATTTACCACTAATTTGTTCTCACTAAACTACGTTTCCAGCGTTGCTATTGATGTCTCGATGCTATTTGTGAGTTCGGTTGTATCCTTATTAGCTACAATTAAGCTCGTATCGTCTGCATAATTTATTATCAAGTTTGGTGTATTGTTTAAATTTAATTTTGGTAGGTCATTTATGTACAAAATAAACAGAAGCGGGCCCAAAATGCTACCTTGTGGGATACCTATATTTATGGTTCTCGGCGTCGATCTTAGTTTCTCTTGCAGGGTATAAATTTCTGAGATTTGTGTTCTGTTATTTAAATAGGATGTAAGCAAGTTTAAGGTTACTCCCCTAATTCCATATCTTTCAACTTTACTTAATAGGATGGCGTGGTCGACTGTGTCGTATGTAGTCTTGTCTGTCTAGTCTTGTCTGTCTAGTCTTGTCTGTCTAGTCTTGTCTGTCTAGCCTTGTCTGTCTAGTATTGTTTGTCTAGTCTTGTTTGTCTAGTCTTGTGTGTATAGTCTTGTCTGTCTAATCTTATCTGGCTGTCCTCCTCGGTGGTGTAGTTGACAACATACCCGCCTTTCAATGCGGGAGACCCGGGTTCGATTCCTGGTCGGGGAGACAACAACTAGGGCGGTTTTTCAGTAAAACCGTCCGGGCTGCTCACCCTGAACGAATGCAAAATATGCGATACCAGCGTGACGCATACTAAAGCCAAGGTGGAAAAAAAAAAATCTTATCTGGCTAGAATTGTCTGTCTGGTCGTGTCTGCCTAGTCGAGTCTGTCTAGTCATGTCTGTCTCACCTTGTATGTAAAGTCTTTTTTTAAAATAATGTGTCTTTAAACTCGTTTGTCCCTTCCCGATTACAAGTTATTCTCATGATTTTATAAAAATTAAAAATAATTTTCTGTTTGATAAAAATCAATTGCATGTAGTAAGAATTTGAGCCGTATGAAATACAAAACGTAATATTAAAAGGTTTCCGTAATCAATCAAACGCCTAATTGATTATAATTCCCTCCTCGTGTAATTAATGAAATAATTATACATTACATAAAGAAGCAAAAAGAAAAAAGAGTAACTGAAATTAGTAAAAGTGTGTATTTATTATAAATGTGTTCATTACCGGTTATTTCGGTGTTATTATGACGGAGGGAAGAAATTTGTTGAGTTTTCGGTCGATTCTGTTGTGCGGTGGGACGGTTTGTTGTGGTCGGACCGAAATGAGTTTATAATTATCGGTTATTTGTAACCGTGCACCATTTTGAAGAGTGTTTTAGTACGTTGGCAATTTATAGGCGTATAAGTTTAAGTGTATAAATATTTTTATGCCTGCGGGGAAATGAACCGAACGCACGCACAATTTGCATTTGCTTTAAAGCCGGCGGAATGTTAATGACGCCAGCAAACATTTGCGAAGCCGATTAGCTTCGAACTTAGACCAAAGCCAACGAAGGTTTTTACGATTCTACTCCGTTTTGCCACTGCAACTTCTCACATTAAGATGTTTGAGGGTTTTAATGAACTACTAGAAATTGTAAAACAAGGCAAACCTACACAGACAAAATTAAACTGAACTAGACCAACAAGACAATAATAAACAGATTAGAGTAGAGAATAGTACAGGTTTAATCAACCAGACTGAGAGGCTGCGAAAGTAGACACAAGGAAAGATTGATAATACTATATATAAAGTCAAGAGGGACTAAACTAGACATACAATGCTATACATTCTAGAGCATACAGATAAGAACCAGTCTGCTTTGTCTAGTCTAACCTTGTCTGTCTAATTTTGAATGCTTGTCTTTTTAGTATTGCCTGTATGTTTGTCTATGTATTCTTGTTTCCTAATATGCGATAAATGATGTAATTAGTTAGATATAAATAACACTAGTATAATGTACTAAAATCATTAATAATATGCAGTAAATTGTTGCGGGAAAATAATCCTAGGCAAGGTACTAATAATTAAAGAATTTACAGCAAATTGAGATTAATTGCAATTTTCCTGTAATTTTGCAGAATCAAACCTGTTATGATATTAATTTAAAATAAAATGATTTATTAATTTCTTATGTGAGACAAATAAAATTCAAGAGAGAAGACAAGGCTAGACAGATTTGACTAGGCAAATAGGACTAGATAGACAATACTGCAGAGAAAAGACTTGACAGATAATATTATGACGAGAATAGTAGATAGACTAGATTAGACGGACAAGACTAAACAGACAAAACTAGACAGAAAAGAGTATTACTGCGGGATATGTCTAATATCATGTCTGATTTATCAATTTTTATATATCTAGTTTGAAGACTAAATAAAAAATGTTTATTAAAAAAAAAAACGGATTGAGCCCACACAGGATCATTATAAGCGGAGTTGCACAGACCTGGATTTACAACCAATATATTTTTTTTAGTTCCCAGTCTCGTTTTCCCGTGCTTCGGCTTTATAACCCGACAATATTCATAAATATAAATACCTTTCAGCCATCGACTAGTTAATTGGCAGATTAAATTGTTTATGAATACAGCTATATGTTGGTAACCCAATCACCCGCTCATATTAACATTTTCCACAGACCCAAGCCCATAAACATTCGAACGCCTTCACAAATGCAAATATCCTCATTTCAATTTCTTCTTTCTTCAATTATTCACTTACTTATGTAATTCAAAATCGAAATAAAACAAAATATAAATGCATTTTTAAGAAAGACAATATAGAAAAAACTAGACAAATATGGTTCGACGAATAAGACTAGAGAGGCAAAACTATAAAACAAGGCAGACAAGGCGAGACCGACTAGGCAAAGACTAGACAGATAAAACTAGGCAGGCTAGACCAGAGAAAGAATAATAGAGATGCAATTCTAGATTAACAACACTAGACAGGAAGACTAGACAGACAAGTTTAGACAGACAAGACTAGTGAGACAGGACTAGACATACAAGGTTAGATTTCGATACATGTGAACCTTCAAACTAGTTATACAAAACTAGATACTCAAACTTAGGGTGACAAAACATGAATAAATGTATATAGCAATTTCACTATTACCAACTATTGATGATAAAGATTTTTTTTCTTCCTGTTCTCAAACTGTTGAAGCTATTTTAATGTTCCTCATTGAGCGAGTGTTGTGCAGAATTAACCGCGTGTCGTATTAAACCTGTTAGAAAACTTGTCTAATTAGCATAATAAAGATCTTGTTTGATTGCAGTTCATTAACAGTTTTTCAGAGAAAATGAACAAAACTTGAAATTTCATAAGTGTAGAACTTAATAGACATATGAGATTAAGCAGAAAACCTTTGAAAAGCAAGACTTGACATTCAAGACTACACAAGACTAGATATACAAAACTAGACAAATTAGAGTAGACAGGCAAGACCAAGGAGATAAGACTAGATAGACAAGACTAGACAGAAAAGAATGGACAGCCAATATTAGACACAGAAGACTAGACGGACAAGATTGGAAGCACAAAGCTAGACAGATAAGACAAGAGAGATACGCAAGAATAGAATGACAAAACTAAAAAAAAAACATAGACATTCAAGATTACACAAGACTAGACAGATTAGGGTAAACATGCAAGACCAGGGAGATAAGACTAGACAGACAAAGATGGACAGCCAAGATTAAATACAGGAGACTAGACGGACAAGACTAGAGGCACAAGGCTAGACAGATAAGACAAGAGAGATACGCAAGAATAGAATGACAAAAGTAGGCAAACAAGACTAGAGTGGAAAAACTAGACAGTCAATAGTAAACAGATAAAATTAGACACACAAAATTAGACAGATTAAAGTCGATAGACCAGACCAGAAAAAGAAGACTATGCAGAGCAGAGAAGCCTCGATAGAGAAAACTATACAGACAAGACAAGATACACAAGACAAAACCGACAAGACTAGGCAGACAGGACTAGTCAAACGATACTAGACATATTGTACTAGACACGAAAGCCTAGACAAATGAAACTATTATAACGTCTTAACAACATTTAAAAGTAAGTTTTAACAATGATTTGTCAAGTTGCCTAACTAAGTAAGCATGGAACTGAATAATGAACAGATTTGAGACTGACTGTGGACAGCCGGTGCATGTGTAGACTATCTCATTGGTTGTAATGTAATGAAAGGCCACGCCTGCTTGTCCAAACGGCAGATATGCTGTTGGACCATATGTGGTGTATGAGCACACCATTCAAGTAGTTTACCGAACGTGCTTGTCCAAGCAGATTCCCCCCTTTATTAAAGCATCAGAAATGAACGAGTCGAATTTTAGTAGACCAGTTGATCCAGTGTTGTTGTATAGTCTTGATGTCTAGTTTTGTGCGTCTAGTATTGTCTGTTGTCTGCCTTGTCTTGTGTGTCTTTAATTGTCTATATTTTCTTGTCTGGATAGTCTTGTCAGCACAGTTTTGTCTGTCTAGTTTTGTCATGTATGTCTAGGCTTGTTTGTATAGTCTAGTCTGCCTAGTCTTGCCTGTCCAGTCTTGCCTGTCTGGTTTTGTTTGCTAAGTCCTGTTAGTCTAGTCTTATCAGTCTAGTATTAACTGTATAGTCTTGTCTCTATAGACTTGTCTGTTTAGTATAATCTGTCGAGCCTTGTTGCGACAAAACTAGACAGATGACTTAACATATGACATATCGGTCAAGTTTTGTCTGAATAGTGTTGTCTCTCTAGTCTTCTCTGGCTAGTTTTGTCTTTCCAGTCTCGTCTGTCTAGCCCTGCTGTCTAATCTTGTCTGTCCAGTATTGTCTCTCTAGTCTTGTCTGTCTAGCTTTATCTAACTAGTCTTATTTAGCTAGTCTTATCTACCAAGTCTTATTTACCTAATTTTGTCTATTTATGCGTATCTGTATAGCCTTGTATATATAGTTTGGTCTGTCTAGTGTGGTATGTCTAGTCTAGTCTGTCTAGTCTGGTCTGTCTATATTGGTCTGGCTAGTTTGGTCTGTCTAGTCTGGTAAGTCTAGTCTGGTCTGTATAGTCTGGTCTGTATAGTCTGGTCTGTCTTGTCTGATCTGTCTAGTCTGGTCTGTCTTGTCTGATCTGTCTAGTCTGATATGTCTAGTATGGACTGTCTAGTATGGTCTGTTTAGTCTGGTCTCTCTAGCCTGGTCTTTCTAGTCTGGTCTGTCTAGTCTGGTCGGTCTAGTCTAGTCTATCTAGTCATGTCTGTCTAATCTGGCCTTTTTAGTCCGGTCTGTCTAGTCTGGTCTGTTTAGTCTGATCTGTTTAGTCTGATCTGTTTAGTCTGGTCTGTCTAGATTGGTCTGTCTAGTCTGGTCTGTCTAGTCTGGTCTGTCTACTCTGGTCTCTCTAGTTTGGTCTGTCTAGTCTGGTAAGTCTAGTCTGGTCTGTCTAGTGTGGTCTGTATACTCAGGTCTGTATAATCTGGTCTGTCTAGTCTGATCTGTCTAGTCTGGTGTGTCTAGTATGGTCTGTCTAGTATGGTCTGTTTAGTCTGGTCTTTCTAGTCTGGTCTTTCTAGTCTGGTCTGTCTAGTCTGGTCGGTCTAGTCTTGTCTATCTGGTCTTGTCTGCCTAATCTGATCTGTATAGCCTTGTATATATAGTTTGGTCTGTCTAGTCTGGTATGTCTAGTTTAGTCTGTCTAGTCTGGTCTGTCTGATATTCGTAATGCTTTTAACTCCGCTGTTTGGCAAGACATCTTGGAAGAACTAACAAGAAGAAATATATCCGTACCTACTGCGAATGGTTCGCAGCTACTTCGAGGGCCGCAGTGTCATGCTTGAAGCCAAATAAGATACGCTACACTACAACGTCACTAGTTGTGTACCCCAGGGCTCTATATTAGGACCGACACTGTGGAATGTACTTTAAGATGGAG
The DNA here is from genome assembly GCA_944588485.1 of Phosphuga atrata. Classification (NCBI taxonomy): domain Eukaryota; kingdom Metazoa; phylum Arthropoda; class Insecta; order Coleoptera; family Silphidae; genus Phosphuga; species Phosphuga atrata. The sequence goes on from CALYMW010000126.1 coordinate 12,728, forward strand.
TACTTCGGCTGGAGCTACCTGAAGGGACTAAGCTAACAGGCTTCGCTGTTGATCTTGCACTAACAATCGTCGGCAAAACAGAAAAGGGTATTATGCTAAGGGCCAATCAAGCAATCAAACAAATTGTCTGCTGGGTGGAGTCAAAATCACTGCGCATAGCTCCTGAAAAAACCGAAGCAGTCCTGTTGACGGGATACAGAAAACTTGCACACATCTCCTTCCAACTATTAGATTCAGAAATCAAACCTAAAGCAAACATCAAATATCTAGGAATTATAATCGACAAGTGTTTGTCTTTTAAAGAGCATTTTAATATGGCAGCAGAGCGAGCAATAAAAACCACGTCTGCCCTCGAAAAACCCAATGTTGTGCCCAATGTTGGAGGGCCTAGGAGCAACAAACGCCGGTTGTTCAGCGCAGTTGCCCAGTCTGCGATGTTGTACGGTGCCTCTATCTGGGGGGAAGCCACTAATAGAAACAATATTGGAAAACTAGCAGCTTTTCAAAGAAAACTGGCTCTGCGTATATGTAGTGCCTATCGGACAGTGTCCAGAGATGCAGCGTTAGTTATCTCAGGCTCTATGCAAATCAGGCTGAGGAAATACCTACATTATGCTTCCAAAGACGACAAAACAAGAAACAAAGCAAACGATAACCTCTTAAGGGAATGGCAGGAAGCGTGGAATATGACTCCAAAAGGCGAGTTGACAAGAATACTCATCCCCTATATAGAGACTTGGTACGGACGAAAACATGGAGAAATAAACTACCACCTAACCCAAATACTCACGGGCCATGGGTGCTTTAAGAAATTAATCCACAACATCGGAAGGGCATCAGATCCAGACTGTATATACTGCGGACAACTAGACAACGTAATCCATACGCTATACGATTGCCCGAGATGGGACAAAGAACGCGAAGATATAGCAATAAACCTTAATCCAAGGAATACAATTGAACAAATGCTACAATCACAAGAAGACTGGGACACTATAAACGGAATGATCAACAAGATCCTGTCCCAAAAAGAAGCTGATGAACGTCTCAGCCACTAATCCCAGCTACCATGTACTCCGATAGAAGACACAAACACATTCAAAATATTTTATTGTAAATTAATATTATTGTATTTAAATATATGACAACTGAAACCCTGAATGTAAATGCTACAAGCGGTCCCAGGGTGCTCAGGGTTAAACAAAAAAAAAGTCTGGTCTGTCTACTCTGGTCTGTCTAGTTTGGTCTGTCTAGTCTGGTAAGTCTAGTCTGGTCTGTATAGTCTGGTCTGTCTAGTCTGATCTGTCTAGCCTGGTGTGTCTAGTATGGTCTGTCTAGTATGGTCTGTTTAGTTTGGTCTCTCTCGCCTGGTCTTTCTAGTCTACTCTGTCTAGTCTGGTCGGTCTAGTCTTGTCTATCTAGTCTTGTCTGTCTAATCTGATCTGTCTAGTCTGGCCTTTTTAGTCTGGTCTGTCTAGTCTCATCGGTCTAGTCTGGTCTATCTGTCCTCCTCGATGGTGTAGTTGAGAACATACCCGCCCATATATTGGCGGAGACCCGGGTTCGAATCCTGGTCGAGGAGACAACAACTAAGGCGGTTTTCACTAATCGTCCGGGCTGCCCACCCTGAATGAATGCAAAATATGCGATACCGGGGTGGCGCATATTAAAACCCAAGGTGGAATAGAGGGTTTTGTGAGAGCTTCCCCCAAACCACTTTTAGAAAAAGTCTGGTCTGTCTAGTCTAGTCTGTCTAGTCTTGTCTAACTAGTCTGTCTAGTTTAATCTGTATAGTATAAAAATAAGAAGTAGTCCAATTCTTCTCCTTCATTCTCTGTTTTCTTGAAGCTGTTTTCTGAAACATTTTGTTTTTCATATCAACAATTTTCTAACCATCACAGTCGGAGCAAGTTCGTGTTGTGTGCAATCGTCGGCCGGCCAACGATAAGTGGATGATTCATTACAGCCGAGTTGAAAGTAATATTACTTCATTTACTTAGCTTGTTCTATCGACTTTACGCCTCTTCTTCTTCCAACTCAGCTGCACTTTTTCCGTGGAAAACGTCGGCAAGGAACGAGGAAAAGGGAGCCGAAGTTAATTGGTTTCTTGTTCGTCGACGGTGAAACCAATCTTCGCGCAGTCCGACGGCAAACGCGCACATTCAATTAGTTTTACTAACTTTCTTTCGCATTTTTAGCATTGCCTCCCTCTTCTTCCTTCTCGACTAGTTCTTTATTTATTTTAATTGTGCGAAGATTTATTACACGCGTCTATCTCATTATATTCGCTAGATTAAATCCTTGCTGAATTTATAGTTTATTATAAAGCATAAACTTCATATGGAATGAAATAACAAAAAACAACATAAACATGTAATACAAATATAAGTAAAAAGTATACAAATATATGATCTTGTCCCGTCTTGTCTGGTCCTTGTCTGGTCTTGTCTGTTCTTGTCTGGCCTTGTCTGGTCTTGTCTGGTCTTGTCGGTTCTTGTCTGGTCTTGTCTGGTCTTGTCTGGTCTTGTCTGGTCTTGTCTGGTCTTGTCTGGTCTTGTCTGGCCTTGTCCGGTTTTGTCTGGCCTTGTCTGGCCTTGTCTGGCCTTGTCTGGTCTTGTCTGGTCTTACCTGGTCTTGTCTGGTCTTGTCTGGCCTTGTCTGGTCTTGTCTGGTCTTGTCTGGTCTTGTCTGGTTTTGTCTGGCCTTGTCTGGTCTTGTCTGGTCTTGTCTGGTCTTGTCTGGTCTTGTCTGGTCTTGTCTGGTCTTGTCTGGTCTTGTCTGGTCTTGTCTGGTCTTGTCTGGTTTTGTCTGGTCTTGTCTGGTCTTGTCTGGTCTTGTCTGGTCTTGTCTGGTCTTGTCTGGTCTTGTCTGGTCTTGTCTGCTCTTGTCTGCTCTTGTCTGGTCTTGTCTGGTCTTGTCTGGTCTTGTCTGGTCTTGTCTGGTCTTGTCTGGTCTTGTCTGGTCTTGTCTGGTCTTGTCTGGTCTTGTCTGGTCTTGTCTGGTCTTGTCTGGTCTTGTCTGGTCTTGTCTGGTCTTGTCTGGTCTTGTCTGGTCTTGTCTGGTCTTGTCTGGTCTTTTGTGGTCTTGTCTGCTCTTGTCTGCTCTTGTATGCTCTTGTCTGCTCTTGTCTGCTCTTGACAGGTCTTGTGTGCTCTTCTCTAAACTAAATGTTATGAAACATAATTACTGCAAAATGCTTCAAAGCTAAGCTAAATCCATTAAACAATTTATGAAAAAATATATTGAAATATATCTGTGTATAATATAATATATGATTATTCTAAGTTTGTCGTGACTCGAGGTACATAAAGTTTTTAACACGCTCACATGTAGAAAACGTACAACAATAACTAATGCATACTTTAGAACGCGTTACGACGCTAAGAAAACTGTAATTATTATTTATTATCAACCACCATGCTGTTATTACATCAACTGGTTACTAGAGTGTTAAATATATACGTGCTATATACTATTTATTGCCTTTTTTACACATTCTTCTCTCCTCTAAACCCTCTTCCCTTTCTACCTAAATTCCTTCTCAATTTAGATTTAATATTAGAGGTTTTGTTTACTAGTATATAGATTATATCAAACTCTACGGTCTGCTCTGTATAATTCTAGTAAGTCTAATCTAGTGTCTAACTAGACAGCTTTATCTCTGATTTTTTTGTTTATTCCAGTTGTCTAACATATCTTCAGTTTATTCTGTGGTATCAAATCCTATATAACTATTATCAACCATCGATTTGTATGTGGCTCTCTCATCATATTTCAACATACTTATTCAACGACATTTATACCAATTTGTTTATCAAGATGAGAGCAGGAAAGAAATTTATTACGGAATACGAGAAACAATGAGACTTGCGAGTGCAAAGATGATAATTTTATTTATGCGTCTCCATTTAGAGTGCGCTAAGTGTATTATTAGCGAGTAATAAATGAAGAACTCAAATGAAATAAATAATTGATCGAGCGAGTGCAGAATCAGATCGAATCTGTACAGTCGAAACTATGCGGTCGAACTCACCAATTTACATGTTAAACGGCGAGCGCGAGTTTTATCACGGCTGCGTCGTAACTTACACAAACTTTATCCGCGTTATCAGCACACGAGAGGGTGTCAAAATGTTTTCATTTTTTTTGCTTTTATTATCTAAGCGCACGCGGACTGTTTTGCTGTAATTATACTCCCCGTCACATCATATACTAAATCTAAACGTATTTATAACTCCTGGACTCTATCAGCCCATTTAACTTTTTTTTATTTCGTCTTTCTAATGGCCACCACATTATGCTTTCTTTCTTATAACGACTTGTATAATACGTACACTATAATTATTTTAATCACTCGCGCTGGAACTAACTCATTTTACATATTGCTTTATCAAATAGATTTTTTAAATTCTTTAGGCTTGGAATAAATTGTTCCAACGGGAACAGACTAACGGTTGAAAGCGACTAAAATAAATAATAGAAGGCTAAATAAAAATAGGTAGAATTAGGCAACTTGAATAGACACGTCATTCAAGATCAGAGATTATCGGACAAGATCACTCAATATCAGACAAGATCAGAAAAGATCAGGCAAAATCAAACCAGCAATCAAGCAAGATCGGGCAAGATCAGATATGATCAGTCAAGATCAGGCAACATTAAGCAACATCAGAAAAGATAAGACTAGGTCAGACCATATCAGTCAAGATCAGAGAAGATCAGACAAGATCAGAGAAGATCAGAGAAGACCAGATAAGGAGAAACCTGATAAAACCAGACAAGACCAGACTGGACCAGACAAGACCAAACAAGACCAGATAAGATCAGACAAGATCGTACAGCACCAGACAAGACCAGACAAGATCAGAATTGGGATAACTTTATTTGCACATTTTTAAATGCCATTTGTATAGTTATTTCAATATTTTAATTGTGAAATAATTAAGTTTTAATTCTGTTTATTTAATGGCAGTAATTACTACTAAATTAAACACTAGTATTAAATTAAGGAATTATAATTGGATTAATGAGGAAAATTTAAATTTGTAATTTTCTTCTATCTTCAAAGTTAAATATCCAGTTTTAATTTATTCATATATTTGGTCACGTTCATGGCTATGAATGTTTTTTCATATAATTGGGACTACTGATAATATTATGCAATGTACAATGCAATGTAATGAAATCCAATGCAATTTAGTAAAATTGCATATTTGCATTTTGTTAAATTTGACTTTTAAATTATGTTAACGTCTTAATTTACTTGCTATTTTAAAAGTTTCAATTAAAATCGATAATTGTCAATTTATCAACTGCTACAGTACACAGAAATATAACTATATATTTTATGTCAAAATATTATCAATTCTGACTATTAACTACTGAAAACTAGGTATATCTAACAATTTTACTAGATCTGCTAATCAAACATAATATCCACATTGACCGTAAAATAACCGTGAATCTACTCCTCACGGCCTAAATTCTAAACAAAACAGATAAACAGGCTAATCCGACAAGACAAGATAAACAAAACTAGTCAAAGAAGAATAGAAAAACAAGTTAAATTAATTGTAAGTGTCAAACAAATTTTGATCAAATCTGATTAAGAAAAATGCGTCAGTTTTTCAAATAGGGACAACTAAACACCGCGCACTCGAAATAAAGTGAGGGTATAGAATTGTTTGATTAGTCTGGTTTGTCTAACCTTGTAGGTATATTTTAGTTTGTCCTGTCTTGGCTGTCAACTCTTGTCTGTCTTTTGGTCTCTTGTTTGTTTGGTTTAGCCTATCTAGGATTAAGTGTTAAATATCGTCTATGAAGTCCTATTGATCTAGTCTTCGATACATAATCTATGTCGATGTCTATCTTGTCTTAACTATCTTTTTTCTGCCTAGACTAGTGTATCTATTTTAATCTATATAGTCTTGTCCATTAAAACATACCTGCGTAGTCTTGAATATTTTTGCATATATTTATTTGCTATTGTCTATCTAGTCTCATTTACCTAGCTTTGACTATTTAAGGTAATCTATCTAGAAATGTTTTCTGTCACATAAGTGTGTCTGACTATTCCCATCTAAGTACTCCTGTCTATCTTGTCTTCTGGGTTTTAACTAACCAGTTGTTTCTATCTAGTCTTGTCTTTGTGGTTTTAAGGATCTAGTCTTGTTCATCTAGAAAAGTCTATGTAGATCGTCTATAAAGTTTTGTCTGTCCAGTCTGTCTTGTGTAGTTTTATGTATCCAGTTTCAACTACCTAGCCTAATGTTGTCTGTCAAATCTTGTCGATCTAGTGTGGTCAGTCTGGATTTCCTTGCCTAGTCCTATTTTTCTTTACCCTACCCTTTGTACCCTCTTTCTACCCTCTAGACTTGTACAGCTAGCCTTGGCTATATAGTCTTGTTTTATCGGTCGACCTCGTTGTCTACAGAGTTAGTCTATAAATCTGAACGTCCCGGGTTCGATGCCGGGGACGAGTGCCGTTCGCATTTGAACCAGAAGACCAATTTAATTAACTCCAATTTAAATAACACCAGGGATTCTAAGCCTATGAAGTGTAAAATGTGGGCAAAATACAATAGGCCACTATAGAATGGTGTTTGAAAGGTAGTAACTCGCTATCTACATTGGACCAAACTTTAAAAAAATATAATCTTGTGCATCCAGTCTGGTCCTTCTAGTCTCTTCTATATAGTCTTGTCGTTCCAATATTGTACTTCAAGTTTAGTCTAATCTGTTGGAACTATATGGTATTGTCTATGATTGCCTCTCAATGTTTACCTAACCACTCTTAAACGCGTTTAATTGTCCATCTAGACTTAATATAATTGTCCCGTTTGTAAGTAACTGACCTAAATCTCCTTGCAATTTACATAATAATAATATTTTCGAAAAAAAATTTTAACAAGCGTGTAAATAAGAAACCAATTTTTCCAGATTCGATTTCCTCGAGGAATTCTCGGTACCAGAACCCAATCAGCACGACAAAATAAAACCACATAAAAAATATTGAACGTAAAAAACACCTTCAATTAGCCCAATTCCGCCAATACTACTCACACAAATGGCTATTTATAAAACACATTCTGCTCGTCGTGCCAACTTTATTATACCTGAACCATATTTTATATATTTTTTCTCTCTCCGTCCTCCCCGTTGTCGTTACGGCCTTATTCTCCACTTTTTTTTAATTTCCTGTAAGCGGCCATGTGCAGGTAAACATAACCGGTGTATCTACCCTGTAATTATGGCCAACCACTTCACGATTGGAAGCCAAACTGAATGTGTGCTATGCCTCACATATAGCGCTCATTTTCTATACCGGCCGGCCAACCATATTACATAACAAAACCCGTCCGTCTGTCTATTATACACACAACAGATAGTTTTATACCCATCAAGGTTTCTATAGTTTTATTTGTCTCACAATTATCGGTTAAACTACATAAATTAAGACAGGATTGAGGATATAAATAATCTCAGGAGAATTTAATAATTAAAAAAAAAACAAGACAAAATATGTAAGTTAGATTCGATTAATAAGAAGGGCATAACAAGTTTCAAATTAGTCCAGAGAGACTAAACTAAATACAAAACAGATTTATTAATCTATCTAAAGTGATATCAGTCTAGTTTTGCTTGTCTAGTTCTACCTGTCTAGTATTGTCTGTCTAGTCTAGCCTTGTTTGTGTAACTCTGTCCGTCTAATCTTGTCTCTCTTTCCTGATTTTAGTATTACTCTTCTCTGTCAAGTCCTGTTTATCTAGTCTTGTATGTCAAGTCTTGCCTGTCTAGTGTTGCCTGTGTAGACTTGCCTGTTTAGTCTTTCCTGCCAGTCTTGCCTGTCTAGTCTAGTCTGTTTAGTCTTCTCCGAATAGTCTTAGCTATCTAATCTAGTGTGTCTAGTCTTGTCGGTTTAGTCTTATCCGTCTAGTCTTATAGGTCTAGTCTTGCCTGTCTAGTCTTGTCTTTCTAGCCTTGTCTGTCTAGTCTTGCCTATATAGTCGCTCTAGCCTTGGCCGTCTAGTCTTGTCTATGTAGCCTTGGCTGTCTAGTCTTGTCTACCTAGTCTTGTCTGTCTAGTCTTGTCTGTCTAGTCTTGTCTGTCTAGTCTTGTCTTTCTAGTCTTGTCTGTCTAGTCTTGTCTGTCTAGTCTTGTCTGTCTAGTCTTGTCTGTCTAGTCTTGTCTGTCTAGTCCTGTCTGTCTAGTCTTGTCTGACTAGTCTTGCCTCTCTAGTCTTGCCTGTCTAGCCTTGCCTGTCTAGTACTGCTTGTCTCTAGTCCTGTCTGTCTAGTCTTGTCTGTCCAGTCTTGTCTATCTAGTCTTGTCTGTCTAGTCTTGTATGTCTTGTCGTGTCTGTCTAGTCTTGTCTGTGTAGTCTTGTCTGTCTAGTCTTGTCAGTCTAGTCTTGTCTATCTATTCTTGTCTGTCTAGTCTTGTTTGTATAATCTTGTCTGTCTAGTCTTGTCTGTCTAGTCTTGTTTCTCTAGTTTTGTCTGTCTAGTCTTGACTGTCTAGTCTTGTCTGTCTAGTCTTGTCTGTCTAGTCCTGTCTGTCTAGTCCTGTCTGTCTAGTCTTGTCTGTCTTTTTACGGGGACGTAGTACGCTACCAACAAGTGGCACCCCTGAACTGCAGATCGCCACCCTGGGACAGCTTTCGCATTACTTCGGGGTGGCGTCCGTATCTAGCGGTTTCATTACGTCCCCCGTACTCTCGCGGGATTAGGGGTTCAGGGCTGGTCTTCTGTGTTTCATTTAATTTCTCCGTTTCTCTTTTCTTTTCCATAATACCACGTACGTAGTTTTTCACCTGAGACCACTTTTGCTCGCTTTGCAGCATTGCAGGAACTAGTCCTTCAACAAGCAGTTTAACTTCTAATGATTCTTGAAGCTAGATTCTTTAATCTTCATTGTTTGGGCATTCGAAAATTGTCTGATATGCGTCGTCATGCCTATGACCATAGACCACTTCGCTTTCTTCCTTTACTTGAACCTCTCCAGGTATGCCATGAAACTGCTCTTTCACAATTCTCTCTCTCTCTCACATTTGGTATCAATCTACGTGTCCAACGCCCGACTGTATCCGATTCCCATCTTGCCTGCCACCTCTCCATTAGTTTGTTCCGTGCCGCAGGTTTTGCTATCAGCTTCTTGTTTTACTTTTCTCCAGTCTATACTCCCTGTATATATCTTCTCTCTCGCGGACCGATAGGTCAATCGGCGGAATGCTAGCTAACACTAGCAGCTCCAACAGAAATCGTTCTATATGCGCAGACATATCCTTCCAACATATCCTTTGAACTGCCATTAATTTTTATATCATCGTCGCTCAATCCATAGCATCAGCCCAAATCTCCGCACTATAAAGTAATTTTTAGTGTACGGTGTTGTTAAGGAGCCACCTTTTAATCTCCTTGGGGCCACCGATGTTAGGCATCAATCGTGACATCGATGTAGCTTTTGACAGAGCCTTTTCAGTAGTCTTGGTTATGTGTTCGGTATACTTTAATCGTTCTTCAATTTGCACTCCCAGGTATCTTACTGATCTACTCCATGCAATTTTGTTTCCACCTATTTCTAGACTTGGTGGTACGAATTTTCACTTCCCTGTAATGAGCACCGCCTCGGTCTTGTTTATCGATTTGTATATCAATTCCAATCCGTTGTCCTTGAACCACCTACTTGCCCTTCTCACAGTCTTGTTCAACATTACTTCGAGTGTTTTTGTTTTCTTTGCAGTTACTACCACAGCCGCATCATATGCAAATCCCACAGTACTCGAAGCCTCCGGTGGTTCTAGATTGAGTAGTCCATAATACATGATGTTCCAGAGAAATGGTCCCAAAACGGATCCCTGTGAAACACACGCCCTTATTTCATAAAATTTAGGTCCACTTTTGATTATCTGTAACAAATGTTCCGGTGTTTCCTTTTTTTCCAGCGTTTCGATTGTTTTGTACCACCTTGCTGTGAAAGCGTTTTATATGTTAAGGATGACCACTGCACAGAATACTTTTTTTCTAGGGACCACTGTTGATTTGTTTTGCGGCCTTGGCAACAGTAGAGATTACGTCGATTGACGATATCCCCTTTTGGAAGCTATACTGTCTCGGAGACAGCGTTTGGTTTATGTGCGTTTCGAGTCTTTTCTTCAATAGTCTTTCGTAAATTTTTCCTGTTGTATCCAGAAGAGTAATTGGTCTATATAATGACGGCGCGTCCAGGGGTTTATTTCCCTTCCTAAGAAAAACCAAACGCTGTCTCTTCCAACTCCTCGGAGAGGAAACTGCACGAAGACAATTATTATACGTTTCTAACAGACGTTTTGGCCACACTTTCACTACCGGCACTAATACCTCATTAGGAATATTATCGATACCAGACGATTTTCCTATTTCCAACCAGTTTGGTTTGCTTCCTTTGCTACCTTTAATTCATCAATTTTGAAGTCGTCTGCCGGACCTGTGATGAGAGATAGTGGTTGTGTCCGGTCTGGTCGCCCCGATCTTGTCGTTTTCATGCTCTAGGAAGGGTGTCTTTATAATTTTTTCTATGCGTTTTGGACATAATATACCAAAGATCTGTGGTCTAGCTGATAATTTCTAAGTCACTAACTTGAAAGGCAATCCCCAGGGATCGTCGTCTATTTCCCTAATAAGTTCTAGCCAACACTCTTTATGTGGTATATGCATTGATTGTTTTACGTTTTTTTCCTTTAGTTCTCTGTTCTCTGCTACGGTCTCTTAAACACTTTTTTCTCAGATTTGCAATCTCCTGCGTCCACCAATATACTGGGTTACGTTCTCTTTTAGAATTTCTGCACCTGGGCATGGCCGCATCACAGGCTGATGTGACGGATTTTGTCATATATACGACAAGATCTTCTTCGTCTTGGGCCCTAGCGATTTGTTGCAGTTCATCTTTCTCTTTTTCTTTTTCAAGGAATCGCTTAGAGCCGTTCTAAGTCAGGTTTCTTCAACGGCCTTCTTTGATTTGGCACTTCCTGGTGTTGTTTTATTTTCGAATATGTTGTTCCTCTTGTTCTAATAGTGAACTCTATGTACTGATGGTCGCTGAGTGTTAGTTCCTCCGGTGTTCTCCAGTTCAAGACTCTGGCGGCAACCCCACAAGTGGAGATTGTAATGTATATTACCGAACCTGTATCACCTCGGCGGAAAGTGAAGGCTTTTCCCTCATTTAGGATAGTCAAGTCTAATGCCCAATTCGGCAAGTGTCTCTCCTCTTCTGTCCAGTCTGCAAGATTCGAATTCTGTCGATTTAAAATTGAAATCTCCAGCTATGAATAGTTCGCATCTTGCCCCATGGAGACTACATTCAAGTTTGACTAGTTGAATTACAAATTCCTCGTACTGGGTATTTGGAGAGAAGTAACAGCATGTAAATAGGCATACCTTCAATATCTACCCGAAACGTAGTTTTCTGCCTGTTCATCTGCATCTCTTACTGCAGGTTGGAATTGAGAAATTCGATCGCTTTGCCGGTCAGATCCTGGAACCATGATCCGCACCCAAATTCTGGCTTGTGATACTGCTCACTAATAAGCAGCACATCTGCTTTTCTCTCAAGGGCTGTTTGTATAAGTATATCTTGCGCATCTCTGCCCCTGCCGAAATTAATTTGTAAATACTTCATAATTTTGGCTTTGGCTTTCCTCAGTTCCTTTTGGAACGCCTTTTGGGACAATATCTGCTACCCAGAATATGCTAGGTAGACTGGCCATTTCCATTGCAGACCACACAGAAGGCCTTGCATTTGAAATTCCTTGCAAAGTGTCCCTTCTTTCCGCATATGCGGTAACATTTTGAATTGTCTGGTCCTTTACAATCGCAGTTTTGTCTGTCTAGTCTTGTCTTTCTAGTCTTGTCTGTCTAGTGTTTTCTGTCTAGTCTTGTCTGTCTAGTCTTGTCTGTCTAGTATTGTCTGTCTAGTATTGTCTGTCTAGTCTTGTCTGCCTAGTCTTGTCTGTCTAGTATTGTCTGTCTAGTCTTGTCTGTCTGGTCTTGTCTGTCTGGTCTTGTCTGTCTGGTCTTGTCTGTCTGGTCTTGTCTGTCTGGTCTTGTCTGTCTGGTCTTGTCTGTCTAGTCTTGTAGTCTTGTCTGTCTGGTCTTGTCTGTCTAGTCTTGTAGTCTTGTCTGTCTAGTCTTGTCTGTCTAGTCTTGTCTGTCTAGTCTTGTCTGTCTAGTCTTGTCTGTCCTAGTCTTGTCTGTCTAGTCTTGTCTGTCTAGTCTTGTCTGTCTAGTCTTGTCTGTCTAGTCTTGTCTGTCTAGTATTGTCTGTCTAGTCTTGTCTGTCTAGTCTTGTCTGTCTAGTCTTGTCTGTCTAGTCTTGTCTGTCTAGTCTTGTCTGTCTAGTCTTGTCTGTCTAGTCTTGTCTGTCTAGTCTTGTCTGTCTAGTCTTGTCTGTCTAGTCTTGTCTGTCTAGTCTTGTCTGTCTAGCCTTGTCTGTCTAGCCTTGTCTGTCTAGCCTTGTCTGTCTAGTCTTGTCTGTCTAGTCTTGTCTGTCTAGTCTTGTCTGTCTAGTCTTGTCTGTCTAGTCTTGTCTGTCTAGTCTTGTCTGTCTAGTCTTGTCTGTCTAGTCTTGTCTGTCTAGTCTTGTCTGTCTAGTCTTGTCTGTCTAGTCTTGTCTGTCTAGTCTTGTCTGTCTAGTCTTGTCTGTCTAGTCTTGTCTGTCTAGTCTTGTCTGTCTAGTCTTGTCTGTCTAGTCTTGTCTGTCTAGTCTTGTCTGTCTAGTCTTGTCTGTCTAGTCTTGTCTGTCTAGTCTTGTCTGTCTAGTCTTGTCTGTCTAGTCTTGTCTGTCTAGTCTTGTCTGTCTAGTCTTGTCTGTCTAGTCTTGTCTGTCTAGTCTTCGTCTGTCTAGTCTTGTCTGTCTAGTCTTGTCTGTCTAGTCTTGTCTGTCTAGTCTTGTCTGTCTAGTCCTGTCTGTCTAGTCCTGTCTGTCTAGTCCTGTCTGTCTAGTCCTGTCTGTCTAGTCCTGTCTGTCTAGTCCTGTCTGTCTAGTCCTGTCTGTCTAGTCCTGTCTGTCTAGTCCTGTCTGTCTAGTCCTGTCTGTCTAGTCCTGTCTGTCTAGTCCTGTCTGTCTAGTCCTGTCTGTCTAGTCCTGTCTGTCTAGTCCTGTCTGTCTAGTCTGTCTGTCTAGTCCTGTCTGTCTAGTCCTGTCTGTCTAGTCCTGTCTGTCTAGTCCTGTCTGTCTAGTCCTGTCTGTCTAGTCCTGTCTGTCTAGTCCTGTCTGTCTAGTCCTGTCTGTCTAGTCCTGTCTGTCTAGTCCTGTCTGTCTAGTCCTGTCTGTCTAGTCCTGTCTGTCTAGTCCTGTCTGTCTAGTCCTGTCTGTCTAGTCCTGTCTGTCTAGTCCTGTCTGTCTAGTCCTGTCTGTCTAGTCCTGTCTGTCTAGTCCTGTCTGTCTAGTCCTGTCTGTCTAGTTCCTGTCTGTCCTGTCTGTCTTGTCTAGTCCTGTCTGTCTAGTCCTGTCTGTCTAGTCTTGTCTGTCTAGTCTTGTCTGTCTAGTCTTGTCTGTCTAGTCTTGTCTGTCTAGTCTTGTCTGTCTAGTCTTGTCTGTCTAGTCTTGTCTGTCTAGTCTTGTCTGTCTAGTCTTGTCTGTCTAGTCTTGTCTGTCTAGTCTTGTCTGTCTAGTCTTGTCTGTCTAGTCTTGTCTGTCTAGCCTTGTCTGTCTAGCCTTGTCTGTCTAGTCTTGTCTGTCTAGTCTTGTCTGTCTAGTCCTTGTCTGTCTAGTCTTGTCTGTCTAGTCTTGTCTGTCGTAGTCTTGTCTGTCTAGTCTTGTCTGTCTAGTCTTGTCTGTCTAGTCTTGTCTGTCTAGTCTTGTCTGTCTAGTCTTGTCTGTCTAGTCTTGTCTGTCTAGTCTTGTCTGTCTAGTCTTGTCTGTCTAGTCTTGTCTGTCTAGTCTTGTCTGTCTAGTCTTGTCTGTCTAGTATTGTCTGTTTAGTCTTGTCTGTCTAGTCTTGTCTGGTCTTGTCTGTCTAGTTTTGTCTGTCTAGTCTTGTCTGTCCAGTCTTGTCTGTCCAGTCTTGTCTGTCCAGTCTTGTCTGTCCAGTCTTGTCTGTCCAGTCTTGTCTGTCCAGTCTTGTCTGTCCAGTCTTGTCTGTCCAGTCTTGTCTGTCCAGTCTTGTCTGTCGAGTCTTGTCTGTCGAGTCTTGTCTGTCGAGTCTTGTCTGTCTAGTCTTGTCTGTCTAGTCTTGTCTGTCTAGTCTTGTCTGTCTAGTCTTGTCTGTCTAGTCTTGTCTGTCTAGTCTTGTCTGTCTAGTCTTGTCTGTCTAGTCTCGTCTGTCTAGTCTGGTCTGTCTAGTCTTGTCTGTCTAGTCTTGTCTGTCTAGTCTTGTCTATCTAGTTTTGTCTGTCTAGTCTTGTCTGTCTAGTCTTGTCTGTCTAGTCTTGTCTGTCTAGTCTTGTCTGTCTAGTCTTGTCTGTCTAGTCTTGTCTGTCTAGTCTTGTCTGTCTAGTCTTGTCTGTCTAGTCTTGTCTGTCTAGTCTTGTCTGTCTAGTCTTGTCTGTCTAGTCTTGTCTGTCTAGTCTTGTCTGTCTAGTCTTGTCTGTCTAGTCTTGTCTGTCTAGTCTTGTCTGTCTAGTCTTGTCTGTCTAGTCTTGTCTGTCTAGTCTTGTCTGTCTAGTCTTGTCTGTCTAGTCTTGTCTGTCTAGTCTTGTCTGTCTAGTCTTGTCTGTCTAGTCTTGTCTGTCTAGTCTTGTCTGTCTAGTCTTGTCTGTCTAGTCTTGTCTGTCTAGTCTTGTCTGTCTAGTCTTGTCTGTCTAGTCTTGTCTGTCTAGTCTTGTCTGTCTAGTCTTGTCTGTCTAGTCTTGTCTGTCTAGTCTTGTCTGTCTAGTCTTGTCTGTCTAGTCTTGTCTGTCTAGTCTTGTCTGTCTAGTCTTGTCTGTCTAGTCTTGTCTGTCTAGTCTTGTCTGTCTAGTCTTGTCTGTCTAGTCTTGTCTGTCTAGTCTTGTCTGTCTAGTCTTGTCTGTCTAGTCTTGTCTGTCTAGTCTTGTCTGTCTTAGTCTTGTCTGTCTAGTCTTGTCTGTCTAGTCTTGTCTGTCTAGTCTTGTCTGTCTAGTCTTGTCTGTCTAGTCTTGTCTGTCTAGTCTTGTCTGTCTAGTCTTGTCTGTCTAGTCCTTGTCTGTCTAGTCTTGTCTGTCTAGTCTTGTCTGTCTAGTCTTGTCTGTCTAGTCTTGTCTGTCTAGTCTTGTCTGTCTAGTCTTGTCTGTCTAGTCTTGTCTGTCTAGTCTTGTTGTCTGTCTAGTCTTGTCTGTCTAGTCTTGTCTGTCTAGTCTTGTCTGTCTAGTCTTGTCTGTCTAGGTCTTGTCTGTCTAGTCTTGTCTGTCTAGTCTTGTCTGTCTAGTCTTGTCTGTCTAGTCTTGTCTGTCTAGTCTTGTCTGTCTAGTCTTGTCTGTCTAGTCTTGTCTGTCTAGTCTTGTCTGTCTAGTCTTGTCTGTCTAGTCTTGTCTGTCTAGTCTTGTCTGTCTAGTCTTGTCTGTCTAGTCTTGTCTGTCTAGTCTTGTCTGTCTAGTCTTGTCTGTCTAGTCTTGTCTGTCTAGTCTTGTCTGTCTAGTCTTGTCTGTCTAGTCTTGTCTGTCTAGTCTTGTCTGTCTAGTCTTGTCTGTCTAGTCTTGTCTGTCTAGTCTTGTCTGTCTAGTCTTGTCTGTCTAGTCTTGTCTGTCTAGTCTTGTCTGTCTAGTCTTGTCTGTCTAGTCTTGTCTGTCTAGTCTTGTCTGTCTAGTCTTGTCTGTCTAGTCTTGTCTGTCTAGTCTTGTCTGTCTAGTCTTGTCTGTCTAGTCTTGTCTGTCTAGTCTTGTCTGTCTAGTCTTGTCTGTCTAGTCTTGTCTGTCTAGTCTTGTCTGTCTAGTCTTGTCTGTCTAGTCTTGTCTGTCTAGTCTTGTCTGTCTAGTCTTGTCTGTCTAGTCTTGTCTGTCTAGTCTTGTCTGTCTAGTCTTGTCTGTCTAGTCTTGTCTGTCTAGTCTTGTCTGTCTAGTCTTGTCTGTCTAGTCTTGTCTGTCTAGTCTTGTCTGTCTAGTCTTGTCTGTCTAGTCTTGTCTGTCTAGTCTTGTCTGTCTAGTCTTGTCTGTCTAGTCTTGTCTGTCTAGTCTTGTCTGTCTAGTCTTGTCTGTCTAGTCTTGTCTGTCTAGTCTTGTCTGTCTAGTCTTGTCTGTCTAGTCTTGTCTGTCTAGTCTTGTCTGTCTAGTCTTGTCTGTCTAGTCTTGTCTGTCTAGTCTTGTCTGTCTAGTCTTGTCTGTCTAGTCTTGTCTGTCTAGTCTTGTCTGTCTAGTCTTGTCTGTCTAGTCTTGTCTGTCTAGTCTTGTCTGTCTAGTCTTGTCTGTCTAGTCTTGTCTGTCTAGTCTTGTCTGTCTAGTCTTGTCTGTCTAGTCTTGTCTGTCTAGTCTTGTCTGTCTAGTCTTGTCTGTCTAGTCTTGTCTGTCTAGTCTTGTCTGTCTAGTATTGTCTGTCTAGTATTGTCTGTCTAGTATTGTCTGTTTAGTCTTGTCTGTCTAGTCTTGTCTAGTCTTGTCTGTCGAGTTTTGTCTGTCCAGTCTTGTCTGTCCAGTCTTGTCTGTCCAGTCTTGTCTGTCCAGTCTTGTCTGTCCAGTCTTGTCTGTCCAGTCTTGTCTGTCCAGTCTTGTCTGTCCAGTCTTGTCTGTCCAGTCTTGTCTGTCCAGTCTTGTCTGTCCAGTCTTGTCTGTCCAGTCTTGTCTGTCCAGTCTTGTCTGTCCAGTCTTGTCTGTCCAGTCTTGTCTGTCCAGTCTTGTCTGTCCAGTCTTGTCTGTCCAGTCTTGTCTGTCCAGTCTTGTCTAGTCTTGTCTGTCTAGTCTTGTCTGTCTAGTCTTGTCTGTCTAGTCTTGTCTGTCTAGTCTTGTCTGTCTAGTCTTGTCGGTCTAGTCTTGTCGGTCTAGTCTTGTCGGTCTAGTCTTGTCTGTCTAGTCTTGTCTGTCTAGTCTTGTCTGTCTAGTCTTGTCTGTCTAGTCTTGTCTGTCTAGTCTTGTCTGTCTAGTCTTGTCTGTCTAGTCTTGTCTGTCTAGTCTTGTCCTGTCTAGTCTTGTCTGTCTAGTCTTGTCTGTCTTAGTCTTGTCTGTCTAGTCTTGTCTGTCTAGTCTTGTCTGTCTAGTCTTGTCTGTCTAGTCTTGTCTGTCTAGTCTTGTCTGTCTAGTCTTGTCTGTCTAGTCTTGTCTGTCTAGTCTTGTCTGTCTAGTCTTGTCTGTCTAGTCTTGTCTGTCTAAGTCTTGTCTTCTACTCTTGTCTGTCTACTCTTGTCTGTCTACTCTTGTCTGTCTACTCTTGTCTGTCTACTCTTGTCTGTCTACTCTTGTCTGTCTACTCTTGTCTGTCTACTCTTGTCTGTCTACTCTGTCTGTCTACTCTTCTGTCTACTCTTGTCTGTCTACTCTTGTCTGTCTACTCTTGTCTGTCTACTCTTGTCTGTCTAGTCTTGTCTGTCTAGTCTTGTCTGTCTAGTCTTGTCTGTCTAGTCTTGTCTGTCTAGTCTTGTCTGTCTAGTCTTGTCTGTCTAGTCTTGTCTGTCTAGTCTTGTCTGTCTAGTCTTGTCTGTCTAGTCTTGTCTGTCTAGTCTTGTCTGTCTAGTCTTGTCTGTCTAAGTCTTGTCCGTCTAGTCTTGTCCGTCTAGTCTTGTCCGTCTAGTCTTGTCCGTCTAGTCTTGTCCGTCTAGTCTTGTCCGTCTAGTCTTGTCCGTCTAGTCTTGTCCGTCTAGTCTTGTCCGTCTAGTCTTGTCCGTCTAGTCTTGTCCGTCTAGTCTTGTCCGTCTAGTCCTTGTCCGTCTAGTCTTGTCCGTCTAGTCTTGTCCGTCTAGTCTTGTCCGTCTAGTCTTGTCCGTCTAGTCTTGTCCGTCTAGTCTTGTCCGTCTAGTCTTGTCCGTCTAGTCGTCTAGTCTTGTCCGTCTAGTCTTGTCCGTCTAGTCTTGTCCGTCTAGTCTTGTCCGTCTAGTCTTGTCCGTTTCGTTGTCCGTCTAGTCTTGTCCGTCTAGTCTTGTCCGTCTAGTCTTGTCCGTCTAGTCTTGTCCGTCTAGTCTTGTCCGTCTAGTCTTGTCCGTCTAGTCTTGTCCCGTCTAGTCTTGTCCGTCTAGTCCTTGTCCGTCTAGTCTTGTCCGTCTAGTCTTGTCCGTCTAGTCTTGTCCGTCTAGTCTTGTCCGTCTAGTCTTGTCCGTCTAGTCTTGTCCGTCTAGTCTTGTCCGTCTAGTCTTGTCCGTCTAGTCTTGTCCGTCTAGTCTTGTCTGTCTAGTCTTGTCTGTCTAGTCTTGTCTGTCTAGTCTTGTCTGTCTAGTCTTGTCTGTCTAGTCTTGTCTGTCTAGTCTTGTCTGTCTAGTCTTGTCTGTCCTAGTCTTGTCTGTCTAGTCTTGTCTGTCTAGTCTTGTCTGTCTAGTCCTGTCTGTCTAGTCCTGTCTGTCTAGTCCTGTCTGTCTAGTCCTGTCTGTCTAGTCCTGTCTGTCTAGTCTTGTCTGTCTAGTCTTGTCTGTCTAGTCTTGTCTGTCTAGTCTTGTCTGTCTACTCTTGTCTGTCTACTCTTGTCTGTCTACTCTTGTCTGTCTACTCTGTCTGTCTACTCTTGTCTGTCTACTCTTGTCTGTCTACTCTTGTCTGTCTACTCTTGTCTGTCTACTCTTGTCTGTCTACTCTTGTCTGTCTACTCTTGTCTGTCTACTCTTGTCTGTCTACTCTTGTCTGTCTACTCTTGTCTGTCTACTCTTGTCTGTCTACTCTTGTCTGTCTACTCTTGTCTGTCTACTCTTGTCTGTCTACTCTTGTCTGTCTATTCTTGTCTGTCTACTCTTCTCTGTCTACTCTTCTCTGTCTACTCTTCTCTGTCTACTCTTCTCTGTCTACTCTTCTCTGTCTACTCTTCTCTGTCTACTCTTCTCTGTCTACTCTTCTCTGTCTACTCTTGTCTGTCTACTCTTCTCTGTCTACTCTTCTCTGTCTACTCTTCTCTGTCTACTCTTCTCTGTCTACTCTTCTCTGTCTACTCTTCTCTGTCTACTCTTCTCTGTCTACTCTTCTCTGTCTACTCTTCTCTGTCTACTCTTGTCTGTCTAGTCTTGTCTGTCTAGTCTTGTCTGTCTAGTCTTGTCTGTCTAGTCTTGTCTGTCTAGTCTTGTCTGTCTAGTCTTGTCTGTCTAGTCTTGTCTGTCTAGTCTTGTCTGTCTAGTCTTGTCTGTCTAGTCTTGTCTGTCTAGTCTTGTCTGTCTAGTCTTGTCTGTCTAGTCTTGTCTGTCTAGTCTTGTCTGTCTAGTCTTGTCTGTCTAGTCTTGTCTGTCTAGTCTTGTCTGTCTAGTCTTTGTCTGTCTAGTCTTGTCTGTCTAGTCTTGTCTGTCTAGTCTTGTCTGTCTAGTCTTGTCTGTCTAGTCTTGTCTGTCTAGTCTGTCTGTCTAGTCTTGTCTGTCTAGTCTTGTCTGTCTAGTCTTGTCTGTCTAGTCTTGTCTGTCTAGTCTTGTCTGTCTAGTCTTGTCTGTCTAGTCTTGTCTGTCTAGTCTTGTCTGTCTAGTTGTCTGTTAGTCTGTCTGTCTAGTCTTGTCTGTCTAGTCTTGTCTGTCTAGTCTTGTCTGTCTAGTCTTGTCTGTCTAGTCTTGTCTGTCTAGTCCTTGTCTGTCTAGTCTTGTCTGTCTAGTCTTGTCTGTCTAGTCTTGTCTGTCTAGTCTTGTCTGTCTAGTCTTGTCTGTCTAGTCTTGTCTGTCTAGTCTTGTCTGTCTAGTCTTGTCTGTCTAGTCTTGTCTGTCTAGTCTTGTCTGTCTAGTCTTGTCTGTCTAGTCTTGTCTGTCTAGTCTTGTCTGTCTAGTCTTGTCTGTCTAGTCTTGTCTCATCTAGTCTTGCGTCTAGTCTTGTCTGTCTAGTCTTGTCTGTCTAGTCTTGTCTGTTCTAGTCTTGTCTGTCTAGTCTTGTCTGTCTAGTCTTGTCTGTCTAGTCTTGTCTGTCTAGTCTTGTCTGTCTAGTCTTGTCTGTCTAGTCCTTGTCTGTCTAGTCTTGTCTGTCTTGTCTCTTGTCTTGTCTAGTCTTGTCTGTCTAGTCTTGTCAGTCTAGTCTTGTCTGTCTAGTCTTGTCTGTCTAGTCTTGTCTGTCTAGTCTTGTCTGTCTAGTCTTGTCTGTCTAGTCTTGTCTGTCTAGTCTTGTCTGTCTAGTCTTGTCTGTCTAGTCTTGTCTGTCTAGTCTTGTCTGTCTAGTCTTGTCTGTCTAGTCTTGTCTGTCTAGTCTTGTCTGTCTAGTCTTGTCTGTCTAGTCTTGTCTGTCTAGTCTTGTCTGTCTAGTCTTGTCTGTCTAGTCTTGTCTGTCTAGTCTTGTCTGTCTAGTCTTGTCTGTCTCGTCTTGTCTGTCTAGTCTTGTCTGTCTAGTCTTGTCTGTCTAGTCTTGTCTGTCTAGTCTTGTCTGTCTAGTCTTGTCTGTCTAGTCTTGTCTGTCTAGTCTTGTCTGTCTAGTCTTGTCCTGTCTAGTCTTGTCTGTCTAGTCTTGTCTGTCTAGTCTTGTCTGTCTAGTCTTGTCTGTCTAGTCTTGTCTGTCTAGTCTTGTCTGTCTAGTCTTGTCTGTCTAGTCTTGTCTGTCTAGTCTTGTCTGTCTAGTCTTGTCTGTCTAGTCTTGTCTGTCTAGTCTTGTCTGTCTAGTCTTGTCTGTCTAGTCTTGTCTGTCTAGTCTTGTCTGTCTAGTCTTGTCTGTCTAGTCTTGTCTGTCTAGTCTTGTCTGTCTAGTCTTGTCTGTCTAGTCTTGTCTGTCTAGTCTTGTCTGTCTAGTCTTGTCTGTCTAGTCTTGTCTGTCTAGTCTTGTCTGTCTAGTCTGTCTGTCTAGTCTTGTCTGTCTAGTCTTGTCTGTCTAGTCTAGTCTTGTCTGTCTAGTCTTGTCTGTCTAGTCTTGTCTGTCTAGTCTTCTGTCTAGTCTTGTCTGGTCTAGTCTTGTCTTCTAGTCTTGTCTGTCTAGTCTTGTCTGTCTAGTCTTGTCTGTCTAGTCTTGTCTGTCTAGTCTTGTCTGTCTAGTCTTGTCTGTCTAGTCTTGTCTGTCTAGTCTTGTCTGTCTAGTCTTGTCTGTCTAGTCTTGTCTGTCTAGTCTTGTCTGTCTAGTCTTGTCTGTCTAGTCTTGTCTGTCTAGTCTTGTCTGTCTAGTCTTGTCTGTCTAGTCTTGTCTGTCTAGTCTTGTCTGTCTAGTCTTGTCTGTCTAGTCTTGTCTGTCTAGTCTTGTCTGTCTAGTCTTGTCTGTCTAGTCTTGTCTGTCTAGTCTTGTCTGTCTAGTCTTGTCTGTCTAGTCTTGTCTGTCTAGTCTTGTCTGTTAGTCTTGTCTGTCTAGTCTTGTCTTGTCTGTCTAGTCTTGTCTGTCTAGTCTTGTCTGTCTAGTCTTGTCTGTCTAGTCTTGTCTGTCTAGTCTTGTCTGTCTAGTCTTGTCTGTCTAGTCTTGTCTGTCTAGTCTTGTCTGTCTAGTCTTGTCTGTCTAGTCTTGTCTGTCTAGTCTTGTCTGTCTAGTCCTTGTCTGTCTAGTCTTGTCTGTCTAGTCTTGTCTGTCTAGTCTTGTCTGTCTAGTCTTGTCTGTCTAGTCTTGTCTGTCTAGTCTTGTCTGTCTAGTCTTGTCTGTCTAGTCTTGTCTGTCTAGTCTTGTCTGTCTAGTCTTGTCTGTCTAGTCTTGTCTGTCTAGTCTTGTCTGTCTAGTCTTGTCTGTCTAGTCTTGTCTGTCTAGTCTTGTCTGTCTAGTCTTGTCTGTCTAGTCCCTTGTCTGTCTAGTCTTGTCTGTCTAGTCTTGTCTGTCTAGTCTTGTCTGTCTAGTCTTGTCTGTCTAGTCTTGTCTGTCCTAGTCTTGTCTGTCTAGTCTTGTCTGTCTAGTCTTGTCTGTCTAGTCTTGTCTGTCTAGTCTTGTCTGTCTAGTCTTGTCTGTCTAGTCTTGTCTGTCTAGTCTTGTCTGTCTAGTCTTGTCTGTCTAGTCTTGTCTGTCTAGTCTTGTCTGTCTAGTCTTGTCTGTCTAGTCTTGTCTGTCTAGTCTTGTCTGTCTAGTCTTGTCTGTCTAGTCTTGTCTGTCTAGTCTTGTCTGTCTAGTCTTGTCTGTCTAGTCTTGTCTGTCTAGTCTTGTCTGTCTAGTCTTGTCTGTCTAGTCTTGTCTGTCTAGTCTTGTCTGTCTAGTCTTGTCTGTCTAGTCTTGTCTGTCTAGTCTTGTCTGTCTAGTCTTGTCTGTCTAGTCTTGTCTGTCTAGTCTTGTCTGTCTAGTCTTGTCTGTCTAGTCTTGTCTGTCTAGTCTTGTCTTGTCTAGTCAGGTCTTGTCTGGTCTTGTCTAGTCTTGTCTGTCTAGTCTTGTCTGTCTAGTCTTGTCTATGTCTTGTCTGTCTTGTCTAGTCTTGTCTGTACTAGTCTTGTCTGTCTAGTCTTGTCTGTCTAGTCTTGTCTGTCTAGTCTTGTCTGTCTTAGTCCTTGTCTGTCTAGTCTTGTCTGTCTAGTCTTGTCTGTCTAGTCCTTCGTCTGTCTAGTCTTTGTCTGTCTAGTCTTGTCTGTCTAGTCTTGTCTGTCTAGTCTTGTCTGTCTAGTCTTGTCTGTCTAGTCTTGTCTGTCTAGTTTGTCTGTCTAGTCTTGTCTGTCTAGTCTTGTCTGTCTAGTCTTGTCTGTCTAGTCTTGTCTGTCTAGTCTTGTCTGTCTAGTCTTGTCTGTCTAGTCTTGTCTGTCTTGTCTGTCTAGTCTTGTCTGTCTAGTCTTGTCTGTCTAGTCTTGTCTGTCTAGTCTTGTCTGTCTAGTCTTGTCTGTCTAGTCTTGTCTGTCTAGTCTTGTCTGTCTAGTCTTGTCTGTCTAGTCTTGTCTGTCTAGTCTTGTCTGTCTAGTCTTGTCTGTCTAGTCTTGTCTGTCTAGTCTTGTCTGTCTAGTCTTGTCTGTCTAGTCTTGTCTGTCTAGTCTTGTCTGTCTAGTCTTGTCTGTCTAGTCTTGTCTGTCTAGTCTTGTCTGTCTAGTCTTGTCTGTCTAGTCTTGTCTGTCTAGTCTTGTCTGTCTAGTCTTGTCTGTCTAGTCTTGTCTGTCTAGTCTTGTCTGTCTAGTCTTGTCTGTCTAGTCTTGTCTGTCTAGTCTTGTCTGTCTAGTCTGTCTGTCTAGTCTTGTCTGTCTAGTCTTGTCTGTCTAGTCTTGTCTGTCTAGTCTTGTCTGTCTAGTCTTGTCTGTCTAGTCTGTCTGTCTAGTTCTGTCTGTCTAGTCTTGTCTGTCTAGTCTTGTCTGTCTAGTCTTGTCTGTCTAGTCTTGTCTGTCTAGTCTGTCTGTCTAGTCTTGTCTGTCTAGTCTTGTCTGTCTAGTCTTGGTCTGTCTAGTCTTGTCTGTCTAGTCTTGTCTGTCTAGTCTTGTCTGTCTAGTCTTGTCTGTCTAGTCTTGTCTGTCTAGTCTTGTCTGTCTAGTCTTGTCTGTCTAGTCTTGTCTGTCTAGTCTTGTCTGTCTAGTCTTGTCTGTCTAGTCTTGTCTGTCTAGTCTTGTCTGTCTAGTCTTGTCTGTCTAGTCTCTGTCTGTCTAGTCCTTGTCTGTCTAGTCTTGTCTGTCTAGTCTTGTCTGTCTAGTCTTGTCTGTCTAGTCTTGTCTGTCTAGTCTTGTCTGTCTAGTCTTGTCTGTCTAGTCTTGTCTGTCTAGTCTTGTCTGTCTAGTCTTGTCTGTCTAGTCTTGTCTGTCTAGTCTTGTCCTGTCTAGTCTTGTCTGTCTAGTCTTGTCTGTCTAGTCTTGTCTGTCTAGTCTTGTCTGTCTAGTCTTGTCTGTCTAGTCTTGTCTGTCTAGTCTTGTCTGTCTAGTCTTGTCTGTCTAGTCTTGTCTGTCTAGTCTTGTCTGTCTAGTCTTGTCTTGTCTAGTCTTGTCTGTCTAGTCTTGTCTGTCTAGTCTTGTCTGTCTAGTCTTGTCCTGTCTAGTCTTGTCTGTCTAGTCTTGTCTGTCTAGTCTTGTCTGTCTAGTCTTGTCTGTCTAGTCTTGTCTGTCTAGTCTTGTCTGTCTAGTCTTGTCTGTCTAGTCTTGTCTGTCTAGTCTTGTCTGTCTAGTCTTGTCCTGTCTAGTCTTGTCTGTCTAGTCTTGTCTGTCTAGTCTTGTCTGTCTAGTCTTGTCTGTCTAGTCTTGTCTGTCTAGTCTTGTCTGTCTAGTCTTGTCTGTCTAGTCTTGTCCTGTCTAGTCTTGTCTGTCTAGTCTTGTCTGTCTAGTCTTGTCTGTCTAGTCCTTGTCTGTCTAGTCTTGGTCTGTCTAGTCTTGTCTGTCTAGTCTTGTCTGTCTAGTCTTGTCTGTCTAGTCTTGTCTGTCTAGTCTTGTCTGTCTAGTCTTGTCTGTCTAGTCTTGTCTGTCTAGTCTTGTCTGTCTAGTCTTGTCTGTCTAGTCTTGTCTGTCTAGTCTTGCTCTGTCTAGTCTTGTCTGTCTAGTCTTGTCTGTCTAGTCTTGTCTGTCTAGTCTTGTCTGTCTAGTCTTGTCCTGTCTAGTCTTGTCTGTCTCGTTCTGTCTGTCTAGTCTTGTCTGTCTAGTCTTGTCTGTCTAGTCTTGTCTGTCTAGTCTTGTCTGTCTAGTCTTGTCTGTCTAGTCTTGTCTGTCTAGTCTTGTCTGTCTAGTCTTGTCTGTCTAGTCTTGTCTGTCTAGTCTTGTCTGTCTAGTCTTGTCTGTCTAGTCTTGTCTGTCTAGTCTTGTCTGTCTAGTCTTGTCTGTCTAGTCTTGTCTGTCTAGTCTTGTCTGTCTAAGTCTTGTCTGTCTAGTCTTGTCTGTCTAGTCTTGTCTGTCTAGTCTTGTCTGTCTAGTCTTGTCTGTCTAGTCTTGTCTGTCTAGTCTTGTCTGTCTAGTCTTGTCTGGCTAGTCTTGTCTGTCTAGTCTTGTCTGTCTAGTCTTGTCTGTCTAGTCTTGTCTGTCTAGTCTTGTCTGTCTAGTCTTGTCTGTCTAGTCTTGTCGATCTTCTGTCTAGTCTTGTCTGTCTAGTCTTGTCTGTCTAGTCTTGTCTGTCTAGTCTTGTCTGTCTAGTCTTGTCTGTCTAGTCTTGTCTGTCTAGTCTTGTCTGTCTAGTCTTGTCTGTCTAGTCTTGTCTGTCTAGTCTTGTCTGTCTAGTCTTGTCTGTCTAGTCTTGTCTGTCTAGTCTTGTCTGTCTAGTCTTGTCTGTCTAGTCTTGTCTGTCTAGTCTTGTCTGTCTAGTCTTGTCTGTCTAGTCTTGTCTGTCTAGTCTTGTCTGTCTAGTCTTGTCTGTCTAGTCTTGTCTGTCTAGTCTTGTCTGTCTAGTCTTGTCTGTCTAGTCTTGTCTGTCTAGTCTTGTCTGTCTAGTCTTGTCTGTCTAGTCTTGTCTGTCTAGTCTTGTCTGTCTAGTCTGTCTAGTCTGTCTGTCTAGTCTTGTCTGTCCTAGTCTTGTCTGTCTAGTCTTGTCTGTCTAGTCTTGTCTGTCTAGTCTTGTCTGTCTAGTCTTGTCTGTCTAGTCTTGTCTGTCTAGTCTTGTCTGTCTAGTCTTGTCTGTCTAGTCTTGTCTGTCTAGTCTTGTCTGTCTAGTCTTGTCTGGTCTAGTCTTGTCTGTCTAGTCTTGTCTGTCTAGTCTTGTTGTCTTGTCTGTCTAGTCTTGTCTGTCTAGTCTTGTCTGTCTAGTCTTGTCTGTCTAGTCTTGTCTGTCTAGTCTTGTCTGTCTAGTCTTGTCTGTCTAGTCTTGTCTGTCTAGTCCTTGTCTGTCTAGTCTTGTCTGTCTAGTCTTGTCTGTCTAGTCTTGTCTGTCTAGTCTTGTCTGTCTAGTCTTGTCTGTCTAGTCTTGTCTGTCTAGTCTTGGTCTGTCTAGTCTTGTCTGTCTAGTCTTGTCTGTCTAGTCTTGTCTGTCTAGTCTTGTCTGTCTAGTCTTGTCTGTCTAGTCTTGTTGTAGTCTTGTCTGTCTAGTCTTGTCTGTCTAGTCTTGTCCTGTCTAGTCTTGTCCGTCTAGTCTTGTCCGTCTAGTCTTGTCCGTCTAGTCTTGTCCGTCTAGTCTTGTCCGTCTAGTCTTGTCCGTCTAGTCTTGTCCGTCTAGTCCTTGTCCGTCTAGTCTTGTCCGTCTAGTCTTGTCCGTCTAGTCTTGTCCGTCTAGTCTTGTCCGTCTAGTCTTGTCCGTCTAGTCTTGTCCGTCTAGTCTTGTCCGTCTAGTCTTGTCCGTCTAGTCTTGTCCGTCTAGTCTTGTCCGTCTAGTCCTTGTCCGTCTAGTCTTGTCCGTCTAGTCTTGTCCGTCTAGTCTTGTCCGTCTAGTCTTGTCCGTCTAGTCTTGTCCGTCTAGTCTTGTCCGTCTAGTCCTTGTCCGTCTAGTCTTGTCCGTCTAGTCTTGTCCGTCTAGTCTTGTCCGTCTAGTCTTGTCCGTCTAGTCTTGTCCGTCTAGTCCTTGTCCGTCTAGTCTTGTCCGTCTAGTCTTGTCCGTCTAGTCTTGTCCCGTCTAGTCTTGTCCGTCTAGTCTTGTCCGTCCTAGTCTTGTCCGTTCTAGTCTTGTCCGTCTAGTCTTGTCCGTCTAGTCCTTGTCCGTCTAGTCTTGTCCCTCGTCGTTAGTCTTGTCCGTCTAGTCTTGTCCGTCTAGTCTTGTCCGTCTAGTCTTGTCCGTCTAGTCTTGTCCGTCTAGTCTTGTCCGTCTAGTCTTGTCCGTCTAGTCTTGTCCGTCTAGTCTTGTCCGTCTAGTCTTGTCCGTCTAGTCTTGTCCCTCTAGTCTTGTCCGTCTAGTCTTGTCTGTCTAGTCTTGTCCGTCTAGTCTTGTCCGTCCTAGTCTTGTCCGTCTAGTCTTGTCCGTCTAGTCTTGTCCGTCTAGTCTTGTCCGTCTAGTCTTGTCCGTCTAGTCTTGTCCGTCTAGTCTTGTCCGTCTAGTCTTGTCCGTCTAGTCTTGTCCGTCTAGTCTTGTCCGTCTAGTCTTGTCCGTCTAGTCTTGTCCGTCTAGTCTTGTCCGTCTAGTCTTGTCCGTCTAGTCTTGCCTGTCTAGTCTTGTCTGTCTAGTCTTGTCTGTTCTAGTCTTGTCTGTCTAGTCTTGTCTGTCTAGTCTTGTCTGTCTAGTCTTGTCTGTCTAGTCTTGTCTGTCTAGTCTTGTCTGTCTAGTCTTGTCTGTCTAGTCTTGTCTGTCTAGTCTTGTCTGTCTAGTCTTGTCTGTCTAGTCTTGTCTGTCTAGCTCTTGTCTGTCTACTCTTGTCTGTCTACTCTTGTCTGTCTACTCTTGTCTGTCTACTCTTGTCTGTCTACTCTTGTCTGTCTACTCTTGTCTGTCTACTCTTGTCTGTCTACTCTTGTCTTCTACTCTTGTCTGTCTAGTCTGTCTGTCTATCTTGTCTGTCTAGTCTTGTCTGTCTAGTCTTGTCGTCTATCTGTCTGTCTAGTCTTGTCTGGTCTAGTCTTGTCTGTTCTAGTCTTGTCCTGTCTAGTCTTGTCTGTCTAGTCTTGTCTGTCTAGTCTTGTCTGTCTAGTCTTGTCTGTCTAGTCTTGTCTGTCTAGTCTTGTCTGTCCTAGTCTGTCTGTCTAGTCTTGTCTGTCTAGTCCTTGTCTGTCTAGTCTTGTCTGTCTAGTCTTGTCTGTCTAGTCTTGTCTGTCTAGTCTTGTCTGTCTAGTCTTTGTCTGTCTAGTCTTGTCTGTCTAGTCTTGTCTGTCTAGTCTTGTCTGTCTAGTCTTGTCTGTCTAGTCTTGTCTGTCTAGTCTTG
>CALYMW010000127.1:0-44559 GCA_944588485.1 Phosphuga atrata
CTTGTCTGTCTAGTCTTGTCTGTTTAGTCTTGTCTGTCTAGTCTTGTCTGTCTAGTCTTGTCTGTCTAGTCTTGTCTGTCTAGTCTTGTCTCTCCAGTCTTGTCTGTCAGTCTTGTCTGTCTAGTCTTGTCTGTCTAGTCTTGTCTGTCTAGTCTTGTCTGTCTAGTCTTGTCTGTCTAGTCTTGTCTGTCTAGTCTTGTCTGTCTAGTCTTGTCTGTCTAGTCTTGTCTGTCTAGTCTTGTCTGTCTAGTCTTGTCTGTCTAGTCTTGTCTGTCTAGTCTTGTCTGTCTAGTTTGTCTGTCTAGTCTTGTCTGTCTAGTCTTGTCTGTCTAGTCTTGTCTGTCTAGTCTTGTCTGTCTAGTCTTGTCTGTCTAGTCTTGTCTGTCTAGTCTTGTCTGTCTAGTCTTGTCTGTCTAGTCTTGTCTGTCTAGTCTTGTCTGTCTAGTCTTGTCTGTCTAGTCTTGTCTGTCTAGTCTTGTCTGTCTAGTCTTGTCTGTCTAGTCTTGTCTGTCTAGTCTTGTCTGTCTAGTCTTGTCTGTCTAGTCTTGTCTGTCTAGTCTTGTCTGTCTAGTCTTGTCTGTCTAGTCTTGTCTGTCTAGTCTTGTCTGTCTAGTCTTGTCTGTCTAGTCTTGTCTGTCTAGTCTTGTCTGTCTAGTCTTGTCTGTCTAGTCTTGTCTGTCTAGTCTTGTCTGTCTAGTCTTGTCTGTCTAGTCTTGTCTGTCTAGTCTTGTCTGTCTAGTCTTGTCTGTCTAGTCTTGTCTGTCTAGTATTGTCTGTCTATTCTTGTCTGTCTAGTCTTGTCTGCCTAGTCTTGTCTTTCTAGTCTTGTCTGTCTAGTCTTGTCTGTCTAGTTTTGTCTGTCTAGTCTTGTCTGTCTAGTCTTGTCTGTCTAGTCTTGTCTGTCTAGTCTTGTCTGTCTAGTCTTGTCTGTCTAGTCTTGTCTGTCTAGTCTTGTCTGTCTAGTCTTGTCTGTCTAGTCTTGTCTGTCTAGTCAAAATCAAATCAAATCAAATCAAAATATTTATTCATCCATATGATGTACATTAATATACATATTGATATGTCAAGAAAATAATGAAGGGATGTGATCTTACACGACAGAAAAGATAACAAACAATAACACATACTAAAACATAGGTACATAAATGAGTATATGAGTATAAATTAGTATACAGTTAATATAGGCACTTTATACATAAGTTCATTTATCCTGTAAAAATTCATCGATGTCATAATAACACCTTTCAATTAAATATATTTTTAATTTTTTCCGGAAAATCTTGTATATTGTTTCATCTTTTATATCGGCTGGTATACAATTATATATTTTAATTCCTATTCTATTAGCTGTTTTAGAACATAGAGTTAATTTGCTTCTCGGAGTATAGAGTTGTAAGCAGCTTCTCGTATTGTACGTATGGTTGTCTTTATTCATCTTGAAGTGACTTTTGTTTTTGTGCATATAGCATGCGACTTCCCATATATATAAGGCTGGTATTGTTAACAGTTCTAGCTCTTTAAAACAGGGCTTGCAGGATTGTCTTCTTGTTTTGCCTGATATTGCTCTTACCACCCTTTTCTGAGCCAAAAATACCCTGTGCAGCTGTGTAGAACCTCCCCATATTAGAATACCATAGGATAAAAATGATTTAATTTCCGCGTGATATAGGTTTAGAATCGCGGATTTGGGTAGAAGTGGTCTAATCCTTCTTACTAGGTATGTCTTTATATGTACTTTTTTTATAATATAGTCCACCATGACATTCCATGTGAGATGCTCATCCAAAAATATACCAGAAATTTCAGACATCCTGTTCGTTGAATGTTGTTATTTTCAATTCTTAGATCAATATCCTCAGTGGCCTTCTGATAGTTTGAAATCTTATATATCTCGTTTTGTCACCGTTTAGGTATAGGTTATTGGCAGAAAACCATTTATATAAATTAGAAACTACCTCACTCCCTTCACGCTGCATTTGTTGCACAGATGCATTGGAAATGAATATACTGGCATCGTCAGCATACAGTGTGATTCGCTCTTCTCCAATATAATGGACTAAGTCAGCGGTATACATCGAAAATAATATAGGGGCTAGTACACTCCCCTGTGGCACTACAACGGAAGTTGGCAGTATCTGAGATCTAGTTTGTCCAATTCTTACATATTGTTTTCTGCTTTGAAAGTATGAATGGAACCATTTCCCAACCTCTCCTCGTACTCCATACGTACAAAGTTTTCCTAGGAGCTTGGAGTGAGACACGCAGTCGAAAGCCTTACTGAGGTCGCAGAATATAACAACTGGGCAATTTCCACGATCCACTTCCGATGTTATCTTTTCATAGAGTTCTTGACAAGCTGTGATGGTAGATTTGTTTTTGCGAAAACCATGTTGTTGATGCGGAATCATTTTGTATTTTTCAAGAAATGGTGTGAGTTTATCTTCCATGCAATATTCAATTATTTTGGCTAAGGCAGAGATAAGAGCAACTGGTCGATAATTATTAATATTGTTTCTATCTCCTTTTTTGAAGATCGGAATTATTGAAGACATTTTTAAAATATCCGGATACGTCTCTGTTTCAAAAGAGCAATTAACTATGTCGGTTATTGGTTCGACTAATTCCGTAGCAAATTGCTTAATCAAATTACATGGTAAATCGTCAGGTCCGCTACTTCTTTTGTTTTTTAATTTCTGTATTATTGACATCATTTGCTGTGGAGTAAAATCTTGTAGGTACATGCTATTGTAGTTCTGCTGCATGTGCGCATCACTTATGGTCATCTCTTTAATCTTTGTGGCAACTAATTCCGGGGCAGTTTTGAAGAAGTTGTTGAACATGGTAGCTATCGTACTTGGATTATCAATTATCAATTATTCGATAGTTGATTTAATATTCGCCACATAGTTTTTTGTTTATTTGGAGAATTTTCAATAATTCCGCAGTAATACTTGTTTCTTGTTTCCCGTAATAGTTTGTGATGTTTTTTCTTTTCCTGTTTATATATGTCTTTCAAAAGTGGATGCTTTTTCTGTAGAACAAAAAGATCTCTTAATTTACAACTGGAAATTCTTAACTCCATATTTATCCATGGTTTCCCTTGATGTGTTGAGTTTACCAATGGGAAACATTGCTCAAAATAATGCTTCATAGTTTTTATAAATCCGATCGTTTTCCTATTAGCATCTTGATTGCTGTATACACAATCCCACGACTCTTGCAGTAGTGCTTGTTCAAACCGCGCTTTGTTAGCTGCTCCAAAATTCCTGGTTTGTTTTTTTGTTTGTTGGGGTAATTTGGTTTCGTCAATGGTCTTGCTCATAAGTATTAGCCTGTGGTCCGAAATTGTCGTATCTTCTACCCTGATTTGTGAAACATTATACAAATTAGTGAAAATGTTGTCTATTCGACTTTGACTAGTCGCGGTTATCCTAGTATACTGCTTCACACGATCAGTTAGACCGTAGGATCTCATTAGATTTATTAAATTGTTTGTTTCCTTAGAGTTGTCTTCGAAGTGGACATTGAAGTCACCTATGATGATAATTTCCTCATATTGGTTAAAGATATTTTCCAGCAGATTTTCTAATGCCAATAGGAAGGTGTCCATGCATCCTGCCGGTGGTCTATATAGGTTGATTATTATTTTCTTGTTTGGTTTCTCCTTTAAATCTATTCCGCATATTTCTATGTGCTTTTCGATTGTGTTAATGGCTATATTTGCATTTTCTGTATAGCCGGTTAGATCATTTCTAGCCCAAATAGCTACACCTCCACCACTGAAGTTTGTTAGACAGTAGAAGCTTATTAATTTATAGTTTTCAATGTATAGATGAAGCAACTTTTCTTCGATCAGCCATGTTTCTACAAGACATAATACTTCTGGTTTATGTAAGGTTGTTAATAACTCTAATTCATTGATTTTTTTGTTTACGCTTTGAATGTTTAGATATAAAATCTCCCTTGTTATTATTGATTCTGTACGACTTTGTTGTTCATTCGAGCTCTTATTTTGGTTTATTGTGACATTCGGTATTTGTCCAGTCTTAACAAAAAACGATTCAGACAAGTGTTTCTTGGCCAAATTTCAGGTTTTGTTATATTTTCCAGGTCTTCTATAGGTACAGAAACTTTAAAAGATGAATACTCATCAGGGTGTTTTGAAGCAAGTTTTTTACATACGACATGATCAAATTTTTTTTTACATAAATATTCGTTTACATCTTCTTCTGAAAGCTTTGGGTCTAGACGATAAACATGCAAGTGCGCGTATCTCGTAGCCGCTCGTATTTGAGTAGTTTCATCACTAGTTCCGAAAATTATGTTGGATTTCCTAGCTCTTCTTTTTTGGTTTCTTTGCGATTCCCAATTATCGTTATTTACAATTCTACCCGGTCGACCTTCCATATCTTCCGAGATAGTTTGTTTGTTGTCCTTTTTTGCGCCAGCGTACCCATTCGTCGGAGGATTAATTTTTTCGGCCTTATCAGTCCTGTGATTTGGAGCGCTATCAATCACCTTCGCTGAACATTGTTCCTCTTGACTTGATATCTGGCAATTTTGTGGCTTTTCCCGCTCAAAGGCAGTCAGCCGATTTTGTAATTTCTCGTTCTTATCCGTTAACAGCGTAACTTTTTTGGTTAAATCGGTTATCAGATTTTCGAGGTGGTCAACGTGTTCTTTGATTACTTCCGATATAATTTTTTTAAACTCGGAACTTTGCAACACAGTTAATAATTCAACTTGCTTTTCTGTGGGCATATTCGATCTTAACTCCCTTGGCATGGTTGACAATAACAGTAACGTAAGTAAAAAGTTTTTAATGATTATTATTTACTATTAACACTTTTTAAATATTCATTTACAGCAGTTTTAATTTTTAAGAACTTCACTCGTACGTCTACTCACGTTGAACACCGCTGTTGAACTGCTAGTCTTGTCTGTCTAGTCTTGTCTGTCTAGTCTTGTCTGTCTAGTCTTGTCTGTCTAGTCTTGTCTGTCTAGTCTTGTCTGTCTAGTCTTGTCTGTCTAGTCTTGTCTGTCTAGTCTTGTCTGTCTAGTCTTGTCTGTCTAGTCTTGTCTGTCTAGTCTTGTCTGTCTAGTCTTGTCTGTCTAGTCTTGTCTGTCTAGTCTTGTCTGTCTAGTCTTGTCTGTCTAGTCTTGTCTGTCTAGTCTTGTCTGTCTAGTCTTGTCTGTCTAGTCCTGTCTGTCTAGTCTTGTCTGTCTAGTCTTGTCTGTCTGGTCTTGTCTGTCTAGTCTTGTCTGTCTAGTCTTGTCTGTCTAGTCTTGTCTGTCTAGTCTTGTCTGTCTAGTCTTGTCTGTCTAGTCTTGTCTGTCTAGTCTTGTCTGTCTAGTCTTGTCTGTCTAGTCTTGTCTGTTTAGTCTTGTCTGTCTAGTCTTGTCTGTCTAGTCTTGTCTGTCTAGTCTTGTCTGTCTAGTCTTGTCTATCTAGTCTTGTCTGTCTAGTCTTGTCTGTCTAGTCTTGTCTGTCTAGTCTTGTCTGTCTAGTCTTGTCTGTCTAGTCTTGTCTGTCTAGTCTTGTCTGTCTAGTCTTGTCTGTCTAGTCTTGTCTGTCTAGTCTTGTCTGTATAGTCTTGTCTGTATAGTCTTGTCTGTCTAGTCTTGTCTGTCTAGTCTTGTCTGTCTAGTCTTGTCTGTCTAGTCTTGTCTGTCTAGTCTTGTCTGTCTAGTCTTGTCTGTCTAGTCTTGTCTGTCTAGTCTTGTCTGTCTAGTCTTGTCTGTCAAACCTTGTCTGTCTAGTCTTGTCTGTCTAGTCTTGTCTGTCTAGACTTGTCTGTCTAGTCTTGTCTGTCTAGTCTTGTCTGTCTAGTCTTGTCTGTCTAGTCTTGTCTGTCTAGTCATGTCTGTCTAGTCTTGTCTGTCTAGTCTTGTCTGTCTAGCCTTGTCTGTCTAGTCTTGTCTGTCTAGTCTTGTCTGTCTAATCTTGTCTGTCTAGTCTTGTCTGTTTAGTCTTGTCTGTCTAGTCTTGTCTGTCTAGTCTTGTCTGTCTAGTCTTGTCTGTCTAGTCTTGTCTGTCTAGTCGTGTCTGTCTAGTCTTGTCTGTCTAGTCTTGTCTGTCTAGTCTTGTCTGTCTAGTCTTGTCTGTCTAGTCTTGTCTGTCTAGTCTTGTCTGTCTAGTCTTGTCTGTCTAGTCTTGTCTGTCTAGTCTTGTCTGTCTAGTCTTGTCTGTCTAGTCTTGTCTGTCTAGTCTTGTCTGTCTAGTCTTGTCTGTCTAGTCTTGTCTGTCTAGTCTTGTCTGTCTAGTCTTGTCTGTCTAGTCTTGTCTGTCTAGTCTTGTCTGTCTAGTCTTGTCTGTCTAGTCTTGTCTGTCTAGTCTTGTCTGTCTAGTCTTGTCTGTCTAGTCTTGTCTGTCTAGTCTTGTCTGTCTAGTCTTGTCTGTCTAGTCTTGTTTGTCTAGTCTTGTCTGTCTAGTCTTGTCTGTCTAGTCTTGTCTGTCTAGTCTTGTCTGTCTAGTCTTGTCTGTCTAGTCTTGTCTGTCTAGTCTTGTCTGTCTAGTCTTGTCTGTCTAGTCTTGTCTGTCTAGTCTTGTCTGTCTAGTCTTGTCTGTCTAGTCTTGTCTGTCTAGTCTTGTCTGTCTAGTCTTGTCTGTCTAGTCTTGTCTGTCTAGTCTTGTCTGTCTAGTCTTGTCTGTCTAGTCTTGTCTGTCTAGTCTTGTCTGTCTAGTCTTGTCTGTCTAGTCTTGTCTGTCTAGTCTTGTCTGTCTAGTCTTGTCTGTCTAGTCTTGTCTGTCTAGTCTTGTCTGTCTAGTCTTGTCTGTCTAGTCTTGTCTGTCTAGTCTTGTCTGTCTAGTCTTGTCTGTCTAGTCTTGTCTGTCTAGTCTTGTCTGTCTAGTCTTGTCTGTCTAGTCTTGTCTGTCTAGTCTTGTCTGTCTAGTCTTGTCTGTCTAGTCTTGTCTGTCTAGTCTTGTCTGTCTAGTCTTGTCTGTCTAGTCTTGTCTGTCTAGTCTTGTCTGTCTAGTCTTGTCTGTCTAGTCTTGTCTGTTTAGTCTTGTCTGTCTAGTCTTGTCTGTCTAGTCTTGTCTGTCTAGTCTTGTCTGTCTAGTCTTGTCTGTCTAGTCTTGTCTGTCTAGTCCTGTCTGTCTAGTCTTGCCTGTCTAGTCTTGTCTGTCTAGTCTTGTCTGTCTAGTCTTGTCTGTCTAGTCTTGTCTGTCTAGTCTTGTCTGTCTAGTCTTGTCTGTCTAGTCTTGTCTGTCTAGTCTTGTCTGTCTAGTCTTGTCTGTCTAGTCTTGTCTGTCTAGTCTTGTCTGTCTAGTCTTGTCTGTCTAGTCTTGTCTGTCTAGTCTTGTCTGTCTAGTCTAGTCTGTCTAGTCTTGTCTGTCTAGTCTTGTCTGTCTAGTCTTGTCTGTCAAACCTTGTCTGTCTAGTCTTGTCTGTCTAGTCTTGTCTGTCTAGACTTGTCTGTCTAGTCTTGTCTGTCTAGTCTTGTCTGTCTAGTCTTGTCTGTCTAGTCTTGTCTGTCTAGTCATGTCTGTCTAGTCTTGTCTGTCTAGTCTTGTCTGTCTAGCCTTGTCTGTCTAGTCTTGTCTGTCTAGTCTTGTCTGTCTAATCTTGTCTGTCTAGTCTTGTCTGTTTAGTCTTGTCTGTCTAGTCTTGTCTGTCTAGTCTTGTCTGTCTAGTCTTGTCTGTCTAGTCTTGTCTGTCTAGTCGTGTCTGTCTAGTCTTGTCTGTCTAGTCTTGTCTGTCTAGTCTTGTCTGTCTAGTCTTGTCTGTCTAGTCTTGTCTGTCTAGTCTTGTCTGTCTAGTCTTGTCTGTCTAGTCTTGTCTGTCTAGTCTTGTCTGTCTAGTCTTGTCTGTCTAGTCTTGTCTGTCTAGTCTTGTCTGTCTAGTCTTGTCTGTCTAGTCTTGTCTGTCTAGTCTTGTCTGTCTAGTCTTGTCTGTCTAGTCTTGTCTGTCTAGTCTTGTCTGTCTAGTCTTGTCTGTCTAGTCTTGTCTGTCTAGTCTTGTCTGTCTAGTCTTGTCTGTCTAGTCTTGTCTGTCTAGTCTTGTCTGTCTAGTCTTGTCTGTCTAGTCTTGTTTGTCTAGTCTTGTCTGTCTAGTCTTGTCTGTCTAGTCTTGTCTGTCTAGTCTTGTCTGTCTAGTCTTGTCTGTCTAGTCTTGTCTGTCTAGTCTTGTCTGTCTAGTCTTGTCTGTCTAGTCTTGTCTGTCTAGTCTTGTCTGTCTAGTCTTGTCTGTCTAGTCTTGTCTGTCTAGTCTTGTCTGTCTAGTCTTGTCTGTCTAGTCTTGTCTGTCTAGTCTTGTCTGTCTAGTCTTGTCTGTCTAGTCTTGTCTGTCTAGTCTTGTCTGTCTAGTCTTGTCTGTCTAGTCTTGTCTGTCTAGTCTTGTCTGTCTAGTCTTGTCTGTCTAGTCTTGTCTGTCTAGTCTTGTCTGTCTAGTCTTGTCTGTCTAGTCTTGTCTGTCTAGTCTTGTCTGTCTAGTCTTGTCTGTCTAGTCTTGTCTGTCTAGTCTTGTCTGTCTAGTCTTGTCTGTCTAGTCTTGTCTGTCTAGTCTTGTCTGTCTAGTCTTGTCTGTCTAGTCTTGTCTGTCTAGTCTTGTCTGTCTAGTCTTGTCTGTCTAGTCTTGTCTGTCTAGTCTTGTCTGTCTAGTCTTGTCTGTCTAGTCTTGTCTGTCTAGTCTTGTCTGTCTAGTCTTGTCTGTCTAGTCCTGTCTGTCTAGTCTTGCCTGTCTAGTCTTGTCTGTCTAGTCTTGTCTGTCTAGTCTTGTCTGTCTAGTCTTGTCTGTCTAGTCTTGTCTGTCTAGTCTTGTCTGTCTAGTCTTGTCTGTCTAGTCTTGTCTGTCTAGTCTTGTCTGTCTAGTCTTGTCTGTCTAGTCTTGTCTGTCTAGTCTTGTCTGTCTAGTCTTGTCTGTCTAGTCTTGTCTGTCTAGTCTTGTCTGTCTAGTCTAGTCTGTCTAGTCTTGTCTGTCTAGTCTTGTCTGTCTAGTCTTGTCTGTCAAAAAACTGTCTTGTCAAAAAACTGTCAAACGTGACACGTTTTTATAATTTCTCGCAAAATTTCTTCAATTTTGCGCTTTATCCGTTCGTTCTCAACAGTTTTTCACTTCTCTACGTATGCAGTGGGACCAATATGGAAAAACTTAATAAAGATCAGGAGAATCCCCCCTCCAATACAAAGGGGACCGATTATGAGATGACGGCGGCCCAGCCCCGGTTTCTCATTATCAAGAAGAAAGACGGGAACAGTTTTGAAAATGATAATCCTTTTATAATAAGTAAATACATATATGGTATTTTTGGGGAATGTGCGTCCATTAAAAAAATAAGAGAGGGTTTGTTTGTGGAGACAAAATCCAACAAACAATCAACGAGATTGATGAAAATAAATACGTTCTGTGAACACCCGGTTGAAGTCTCAATACACAAAACTTTAAACTTCAGCAAAGGTGTTGTGTATTGTAGAGATCTCCTAGCCGTTCCGGAAGACGAAATACAGGAGGAACTAAAGAGTTCAGGAGTTTGCGAAGTGAGACGAATTAAGTCAAGATGAGACGGAGAAATCAAAAATACTCCGTCTCTCATTTTGACATTTAACTCGCCAACACTCCCAAAATATATAAAAGCCGCATTCTATAAACTAGAGGTACGAGAGTACATCCCAAATCCAATGAGATGCTATCGTTGTCAGAAATTTGGTCACAGTTCAATCAGATGCTCTAACCCACAAATCTGCCCTTGTGGAAAACCTCTACACGAAGGTAGTTGCATCTCACCTAGTTGTACTAACTGCGGAGGAGACCACTCGGCCAATGCTCGAACATGCCCAAAATTTAAAGAAGAACTAGCCATACAGGAAATCAAAATAAGAGAGAAAATTTCGTACTACGATGCAAAGCGAAAAATTACTGCAACCGCTCCCATAAACAACATATCCTACGCAAAAGCAGCATCAATTACCGCAAGACCTACCGCGCACGACGTGAAGGAACTGGCCGAAGCACTGATTCCGTCCATTATGATTTCCCTAAGAAGAATAATCCAAGAAGAAATGAACAAAACAAAAGCATCCACAACAACTGTAGCCGATAGCTTAATGGAAAGTCCAATAGACGTAAACAAAGGAACAGCGGCAAATGAAAAACGAACTTCCACTACCGCAATTTCCTCAGTGGACATACTGTTCCAACAGGCGACAAACACAGCACATGTAAACAGGGAAATCTTCAAACCCCCTGCACCAATAGAGGAGCCAGATAAGCGAAAACGAGGAGGCCCACCTGCCAGAACATCATCAATTTCTGATGACATGTCAGAATCAGAACCGGACCCTAAGAAAGTTTGGGAAAAAACGAATGCAAAAGGATGGGAGAAGGGGAGACTTCGAAATCATGGAACCATAGTGTCAAAGGATCAAACCAAAAATTCTTAACTAATCTCACAATTTACATTTATATACATTTATATCCACACATTTTACATACTTATTTAAAACACAACACTTATTACTTCTATACTTGTCTATATACAGATTTACAGTAAATCAATTATTCACATTCATATTAACACATTCATTAACCGACAATGGCATCAAAAACAACTGAAAACAAACCCAAGAAATATCGGATAAGATGTTTACAAATAAACCTTGGTAAGTCAAAAGCGGCAACAGGCGCCTTGGTAGAAAAAATATCCAGAGACAAAATCCAAATTATTTTCTTACAAGAACCGCACGTCTTCCGTGGAAAGCTCCTTGGTTTCCCAAACCACTATAAAGTCATATATCAAAAAGACACGGGCGAACACACAACAAAATCTGCCATCATTATTACGGACCCCTGCATAAGTGTGCTTTTTATCTCGGAGATCAGCGACAATCTTCTTACAGCTATCCAGGTGATTTGTGGGAATATTGAGTTTTACGCAATATCCCAATATTTACCACCACAGGGTAGACCAGTGGAAAGCGACACATTCGAGATCCACCTAGAAGCAATGCAAAAAGCAATTAAGCACCTTAGTCCCAGAGGTGACATTCTCATTGCAGGAGATATGAATGCGAAATCGCATTCCTGGGGAAGCTCAACAGAAGATAAACGAGGTAGGCAACTAGAAAACATGTTTAATGAGTGCCACCTACTTATATTAAATAGTGGCTCAGAGCCTACTTTCGTTGGTCATAATGGCATGAGCTTAATCGATGTTACCCTTGCCAGTAGCAAGCTAAGCGATCTGATATTAAACTGGCATCTACCCGAAGATGACAGCCTATCTGACCATAGATACATAAGTTGGTCAATAGGCCTCGAGTCAGAAACGCACGAACATCTTAGGGGCTTCTGCACAAAATACGCAAATTGGAAAACATTTGAGGAAATAATAATAAGACTAGTAAATTCTATCATACCCAAAATTGACGATTGTAAATCAACAAACGAAATATCGGATTTCGCAAAGGCATTAAATCACGCAATCTTTAAAGCCGCTCAAGATGCAATTCCTGGTCGAAAATCTTTCCAGAATTCAGTTCCATGGTGGTCAAAAGAACTGACAGCCCTCAGGAAAGAAAATAACCATCTAAGACGCAAATATCAGCATAGTACAGGAGCTATCAGAGAAACTAGATATGCGGCCTACAGAAACAAACACCAGGAGTACAAGCGAGCTATCACAGACACCAAGAAACGAAAATGGCAGGAATTCTGCACACGCTCCTCGCGTAGCAATCCATGGGGAGCAGTGTATAGAGTTATAAGAGGAAAGAACTCAAATTCAAAATTCCTAAACACCCTGAAAAACATCCCAACAAATTTGGAGGATACAACACGAGAGCTTCTTAATACATTTTTCCCGGAAGACGACGGCGACGACACAGAAAAACAGGCTTTATTAAGACAAGAAGTATTAACAGAAAAAGGAGGACCAGAAGACAGAGATTTTACGGTACAGGAAATAGAACGAGTAATTAAATTAATGAATCCCAAGAAGGCACCTGGGGCAGACGGCATTACGTCTGACATAATAAATGCAGCATTCAACATCATACCGTCCACTTTTCTGAGCCTTTACAACAAGTGCCTTAACATAGGAGTATTTCCAAGCTGCTGGAAAGAACAGTTAGTAAAGATAGTTCCGAAACCAAATAAACCAGGAAACTCGGTTAAGGATTTTAGACCTATTAGTCTACTCCCAGTAGCTGGAAAAATCCTAGATTCTCTACTTATCTCCAGAATTGAATACCACATACAAACCAACGATCTCCTCCACCAAAACCAATATGGTTTCCGGAAGGGCGTGAGCACAGTAGACGCTATAAATAGAGTCAAAAGCTTCATTAAGGAATGCAGGTCCAATAGGGTGTACTGCGCCATAGTCGCACTTGACATAACTGGGGCATTTGACAATGCCTGGTGGCCTCTAATAATACACAAGTTGATCAACAACAGATGCCCCAACAACCTAATCAACCTAGTACGAGACTATTTCCATGAGCGTAGTGCCATAATATCGGAACCAGGTATTTCAGTCCGGAAGTCCGTTCAAAAAGGCTGCCCTCAGGGATCCATATCAGGTCCCACATATTGGAAAATATTGTACAACACGATCTTCGACATAAAGCTGCCTGAAAGAACCAGCATAATCGCATATGCTGACGATACGATGTTAATGGTATCAAGCAACACAAAATTTGGACTGAAGGAAAAGACAGACCGGGCCTTGGATGCATTGCGATTATGGGCACTCGACTGCAAGCTAAATTTTAACGCCTCGAAGACGGAGGCATTGTTTTTTGGCAAATCACCTAATCAAAGACGACCACAATTTAGCCTTGGAGGAATCACACTTAAATGCCAGGAGAACATAAAATATTTAGGGGTCATCATTGACAGAAATCTCAACTTCAAAGAACACATAAAACAAGCATGCATTACAACAAAGCAGCGCTGCTCAAAACTATGGCTCGTATCCAGGAAGGAATGGGGTCTGGGGAGAGCAAATATATCACTAATTTATCGTGGCGCTATAGAACCAGGGCTGCTATACGGTGCTTCAGTATGGTACAGTGCATGTGGGATTAGGGAAAAACAAAAACTCCTAGGAGTACAGAGGAAATGCACTATAATTGCAGCGAGAGCTTACCGCACTGTTTCAACAGAAGCTGCGTGCATTATCTCCGGGTTTCTTCCGGTTGACCTTAGACTAAAAGAGATTGCTTTATACGGATCCAAGCAATCCATGGATGAGGACACAATAAGAGAACTCACCGGAGTTAACGCGTCTCCGAACACGATAGAAAGAAAAATCAACATGTCTCTAATTAAACATCCAGCTGACATAACACTAATAAATTACTGCTTTACACATAGCAACACCTATAGTATCACTATATATACAGATGGTTCTAAATCAGAATCGGGCGTAGGGGCTGCATTTGTTTTGTATGTTAAAGAAGTTGAGATTCACAATGAGACTATGAGGCTTGAAAAATATTGCTCCATATTTCAGGCAGAACTCTTGGCAATTAACAGGGCACTAAGACACATTCTATCGAACAACAGATCAATCCCAGAATGTTCCATCCTCTCGGATAGCAGAGCCGCTCTCGAAGCCTTAAAACATATGACCTCGCCAACCGAACTGCTTCT
Source organism: Phosphuga atrata (assembly GCA_944588485.1). Taxonomy (NCBI): domain Eukaryota; kingdom Metazoa; phylum Arthropoda; class Insecta; order Coleoptera; family Silphidae; genus Phosphuga; species Phosphuga atrata. The sequence goes on from CALYMW010000127.1 coordinate 13,596, forward strand.
GGATACATGGCAGTTAATACAGGAAGTCCGAAAAACAGTGAAGCTCCAGCTGCACTGGATAAAGGCTCATGTGGGTCACGCAGGAAATGAAAGAGCGGACTCCCTAGCAAGACAGGCCTCTGGAACGGAGAAAGCAAACGAGGAAGTCGAACTTATACCAATTACATTTAAAACAATTCCAAGACAGGCTATAAAAAACGGCATATCAGCAAAAATCAAGAGAGAATGGCAAGAGCGATGGAATAATGCCACAACCGGTCTGTGGACCAAAAAATTCATACCAAATATAGAGGCATGGATTAACATAGACATAAGACCTACACATCACATGGTCCAGCTGATAACTGGCCACGGAAATTTTAAAGCCTATTTATACAGATTTGGTAAAAGACAATCTCCGCTTTGTGCATGCGGTGAGGAGGAAACCGCCGCCCATGTTCTCTTTAGATGTCCGCTCACGGAGAACTGGCGAGAACAATCAGCAGCCAGTATGGCTAAGGCAGGATGCCACTGGCCACGGACCGAAGAGGACTTGACTACAATCGTGTAAAATAACAAATGGTGGATGACCTTCAATAGAAACTGTAAAAAATTAAAAAAACTGGACCACGATCTAACCACTTAGACTAAATTCTGACATTCAATTTCTCCCGCTTATAGTATTTGTACAATTTTTATGTAATATTCTAACGTATAGTGTAAATATGTAACAGTAATGCAGTATAGTGTAATATGTAACAATATGTTGTGATAATACGATGTAATAATACCCATGTAACTAGCTATGAAACCAGCATAATGTCTAACCAGATGGAGTGCTGGTCACATAAGCAAAACATTTCTTATGTGAATAAACAAATAAGATGTCTAGTCTTGTCTGTCTAGTCTTGTCTGTCTAGTCTTGTCTGTCTAGTCTTGTCTGTCTAGTCTTGTCTGTCTAGTCTTGTCTGTCTAGTCTTGTCTGTCTAGTCTTGTCTGTCTAGTCTTGTCTGTCTAGTCTTGTCTGTCTAGTCTTGTCTGTCTAGTCTTGTCTGTCTAGTCTTGTCTGTCTAGTCTTGTCTGTCTAGTCTTGTCTGTCTAGTCTTGTCTGTCTAGTCTTGTCTGTCTAGTCTTGTCTGTCTAGTCTTTTCTGTCTAGTCTTGTCTGTCTAGTCTTGTCTGTCTAGTCTTGTCTGTCTAGTCTTGTCTGTCTAGTCTTGTCTGTCTAGTCTTGTCTGTCTAGTCTTGTCTGTCTAGTCTTGTCTGTCTAGTCTTGTCTGTCTAGTCTTGTCTGTCTAGTCTTGTCTGTCTAGTCTTGTCTGTCTAGTCTTGTCTGTCTAGTCTTGTCTGTCTAGTCTTGCCTGTGTAGTCTTGTCTGTCTAGTCTTGTCTGTCTAGTCTTGTCTGTCCAGTCTTGTCTGTCTAGTCTTGTCTGTCTAGTCTTGTCTGTCTAGTCTTGTCTGTCTAGTCTTGTCTGTCTAGTCTTGTCTGTCTAGTCTTGTCTGTCTAGTCTTGTCTGTCTAGTCTTGTCTGTCTAGTCTTGTCTGTCTAGTCTTGTCTGTCTTGTCTTGTCTGTCTAGTCTTGTCTGTCCAGTCTTGTCTGTCTAGTCTTGTCTGTCTAGTCTTGTCTGTCTAGTCTTGTCTGTCTAGTCTTGTCTGTCTAGTCTTGTCTGTCTAGTCTTGTCTGTCTAGTCTTGTCTGTCTAGTCTTGTCTGTCTAGTCTTGTCTGTCTAGTCTTGTCTGTCTAGTCTTGTCTGTCTAGTCTTGTCTGTCTAGTCTTGTCTGTCTAGTCTTGTCTGTCTAGTCTTGTCTGTCTAGTCTTGTCTGTCTAGTCTTGTCTGTCTAGTCTTGTCTGTCTAGTCTTGTCTGTCTAGTCTTGTCTGTCTAGTCTTGTCTGTCTAGTCTTGTCTGTCTAGTCTTGTCTGTCTAGTCTTGTCTGTCTAGTCTTGTCTGTCTAGTCTTGTCTGTCTAGTCTTGTCTGTCTAGTCTTGTCTGTCTAGTCTTGTCTGTCTAGTCTTGTCTGTCTAGTCTTGTCTGTCTAGTCTTGTCTGTCTAGTCTTGTCTGTCTAGTCTTGTCTGTCTAGTCTTGTCTGTCTAGTCTTGTCTGTCTAGTCTTGTCTGTCTAGTCTTGTCTGTCTAGTCTTGTCTGTCTAGTCTTGTCTGTCTAGTCTTGTCTGTCTAGTCTTGTCTGTCTAGTCTTGTCTGTCTAGTCTTGTCTGTCTAGTCTTGTCTGTCTAGTCTTGTCTGTCTAGTCTTGTCTGTCTAGTCTTGTCTGTCTAGTCTTGTCTGTCTAGTCTTGTCTGTCTAGTCTTGTCTGTCTAGTCTTGTCTGTCTAGTCTTGTCTGTCTAGTCTTGTCTGTCTAGTCTTGTCTGTCTAGTCTTGTCTGTCTAGTCTTGTCTGTCTAGTCTTGTCTGTCTGTGGCTGGTAACCTTAATATGTGGCTAGTACGAAAGATGGCTGAATGCGTGTGGCATGGCACAGGAGTTGAGCTAACCCTGTGCTGGATGAATGCGGAGGGCCAAAAGCCCAGAGTGGAAGGGGCCGGAGGCAACAGAAAGGCAGAAACCTTACTGGTGAGGAGGGCAGAGGGTGTTTCTTACGCCCATATGGTGAATGTCCTTAAGAAGGAAGTAGACATGGAGGATATAAATGTAAGGGCGATGAGGAAAACCCACGCTGGCGACCTCATCGTCAGAGTGAATGATGATGGGGAAAAGAAGCGACTGTCAGAGCGAATGGCCCTAGTGACTGAGGCTGTAAGGGATGTCAGGACGGAGGTGGGGCTCAGAAGTGTCCTTGTTAGGGGCATGGATGGGGCTTCCACCACCGATGAGGTGAAAGGAGCCATTCAGAAGGCGGCTGAATGTAAGGAGTGTGTGATAAAGTCTCTCCGCACAGTGCGCGGAGGGGCCAGTAAGGCAGTTGTCACTCTTCCAGTAAGAGCGGCACAAACCATACTGGAGAAAGGAAGAATGAAAGTTGGATGGATCATGTGCCGAGTGACCGAAGACAATAAGCCGACCAGGTGCTACAGATGCCTTGGCTTCGGGCACCTGGCGGCAGCATGCAAGGGAATAGAGAGAAAGAATGCGTGTTTGCGATGCGACGAAAGTGGGCACAAAACACACGAGTGTACGGCCAAAGAGGCTAAGTGCTTCGTGTGCGGAGTGAGTGGGCATAGGGCGAACTCCATGAACTGTCCTGCGTACAGGAAACTGTGCAGGGAAAGTATGAAAGGGACGTCCCAAAGAAACTGCTAGTATTGCAGACGAACTCAAATAGGAGTGCGGCTGCAATGGAGCTGGTATGGAAGACGGTGCATGATGAGAGAGTGGATGTGGCCATTGTCTCCGAACCAAATCTTCGGACCATTGGTAACGGAGGCTGGCACGTGGACCAGTGTAAGAATGTTGCTGTGAGGATTTTCCAATCGAAAAATCCTATGGTTAAGTGTGGATGTGGAAATGGATATGTGTGGGTCGACTGGGAAAACTGGGTCCTGTATGGGTGCTACATCTCGCCTAACATAATGTTATAGCAGTTTGTAGCTTTTATGGATGAGCTAAGGGCCAGTATGAAAAGCTGGTCCAAAGAGATTGTTGTCGGAGGGGATTTCAACGCCAAGTCCGCTTGGTGGGGATCCCCTAGAGAGGATGAGAGAGGGAGAATGATGGAAGAGTGGCTGGCAGAGGAGGACCTGGTGGTTCACAACCGTGGGAATGTGCCAACCTTCGTGCTGGGGAAAGTATGTCTTTCATAGACATCAATTTTAGCACCTCACGGATTGCAGGCAGAGTGAAAGAGTGGCGTGTCAGAGAGGGAGATAATCTGAGTGACCACCAGGATATTCTCTTCGACGTACGAAAGGATGTTTCTGAGGGACCGGTTGCTTGTGGAACGAATGGATGGAGAGTGGACAAGAGTCTACTAGAAAGATTGGGAGACGTCATGAAAGAGCTGGCTGAAAGGACAGGCCCCGAAAATGGATTGCGGAGCTCCTGCGAAGCAGTTCTTCACGGGGCCTGTGATGCGGTGTTTCGGAGAAAACGGAGGGGCGTCAGAGGCAGGAAGCCAGTTTACTGATTGAAGAGCAGGTAGCTGAAAAGCGTAAAACCTGTTTGCGTGAAAGGAGATGCATGGTGAGGAGTAATAGGCGAGCAAATGAGGAAGTGCGTGAGGAGTGCAGAAGGAGGTATAACTTGGCGCGCAGGGAACTTCGCAGAGCCATCGCGAACTCCAAGCAAGAAGCTTGGAGAGTGCTCTGCGAAGAGGTGAATAATAACATCTGGGGTGACGGCTATAAGATCGTCACCAGAAAAATTGCGCACAGGGTTAATACTCTCCGGGGGGATAGCCTAATGACGGAAGTCAAGAAGCTGTTCCCAGTACATGAACGAATGAACTGGCTGGTACCCGTGGGATGGAGATCGGCGCCCCTTTTCACTCGGGCCGAGCTGCAGAGTGCAGTTGGCCGGATGAAGGAGGGAAAAGCGCCGGGTCCTGATGGTGTTCCACCGGAAGCGTGCAAGGTGTTTGGGCATGTGTGTGAGGACATGTGCTTGAGCATGATGAATGAATTGTTGATGAATGGCAGTTTCCCCAAAGAGTGGAAGAGAGCGAGACTGGTGATGATTGAAAAAGAGCGAAAGGAAGGAGAGAAAGCTAATTACAGGCCAATCTGCCTACTGAATGGGATAGCAAAGATGTTTGAGAGTATGATCGGAGCTAGGATAAATGAGGATCTCGAGAGGGCAGGGGGTCTTTCAGAGGAACAGTATGGGTTCAGAGGCGGCCGCACTACGGTGAACGCAATGATGCGTGTGATAGAGAGAGCAAGGTTAGCAAATACGGGTCCATGGCGTACCCGTAGCTATTGCGTGCCTGTAACCCTGGACGTGAAAAATGCCTTCAATTCGGTCCCATGGGGCGGAATCATGGAGGCTTTGGAACTAAAGGGGGTAGCTCCCTACCTTCGAAAGATGGTGGGGAGCTACTTGAATGATAGGGAGATAGTGACTGTGGAAGGTAAAATCTTCAAAATGAGTGCGGGTGTTCCACAGGGTTCGGTTCTTGGGCCGATACTGTGGAACATATTCTATGATGAGGTTTTGAGATTGAGGCTGCCAGACGGGGTTACACTCGTAGGGTACGCTGATGACTTAGCGGTGGTCGCTGTCGCAAGAACGGAAGAAAGTCTGAAAGCGATAATAAATGAGGCAATTGGTAGGATTGATCGGTGGATGGGGGGAAAGGGCTTGCTCTGGCTCCCCACAAAACCGAGGCGGTCCTGCTAATTGGGAGAAGAAAGCTGCGTGAATTGACCGTGCGAATGGGGACAGTAGACGTACCGGCTCGGGAATCTGTAAGATACCTTGGGGTAGAGCTCCAGCGAAATCTCAGGGTGTCCGATCAGGTCACCCGGGTGGTGAGCAAGGCTACAGCATGTGTGAGAGCCCTTGGACGGCTGATGCCCAACATAGGTGGGCCGTTGGCCTCCAAGAGGAGGGTTATGAATGCGGTCGTGCACTCCATTCTCCTGTATGGGGTGCCGGCATGGATAAATGCGTTCAGGATTGAATGTTATAGAGCGAGACTGATGAGAGTGCAAAGGTGTATGCTGCTGCGTGTGTGCAGCGCATACAGGACTGTTTCTGGCGACGCCGTGGCGGTCGTTGCTGGAGTTATCCCGTTATACCTTCTGGCGCATGAAAGGGAGAGAGTTTGGGGAGGTTATGACCCTAGAAATGAAAGGGAAAAAACAATGCGTGTATGGCAAGAGCTATGGCAGGGGTCGGAAAAGGGAGCCCGGACCAGGCAACTGATTCCGACTATCGATGAATGGGTCAACCGTGGGCACGGGGAGGTGAATTATCACCTCACCCAGGCGTTTACGGGGCATGGATGCTTTGGGTCTTACCTGGTGCGCATAGGGAAACTGGTTGAGGCGCACTGTAGGTACTGTGGAGCGACTGAGGACACTGCGGAGCATACCATCTTCGAGTGTACGAGATGGGAGAGAATGAGGAGCGCCGCAGAATGCAAGGTGGGAGAGAATGTGAACAAGGAGGGCGTGCTGACTGGAATGATAGGTTATATAATGAGGAGAAAGGAGAAGGATGAAAGGGAGCGTAACGGGATTACGAGCGTAAAGCGGGTCGAGGGGTTGCTACGCGCGAGCCGAGCGTGCCATCGCCGGGCCCCCCTTAGTGCGAAGGGGGCGCACAAATTTATTGTAAACTCTTATGTGAGGGGGGGCACGGCGATTAACGACGCGCCCGGCACAACGAATGAATGGATGAATGCTTTGGATATGAAAGGGGGAGGAACGTGGTGAAGTTATGCCAAATTTTGGATTCCATCACGTTCTATCTGGTTTTGACTGGGGGGTCTGAATGGTGGAGGTTTTTTAGTGGGTCGCCCCTTTTGGGGGCAGCCCCACACTACCACTCGACACGGGTCGGGTGGTGTCTGTTTGCAGATTTTCACCTCCAGCACGTGCAAAAAAAAAAAAAAAAAAAAAAGTCTTGTCTGTCTAGTCTTGTCTGTCTAGTCTTGTCTGTCTAGTCTTGTCTGTCTAGTCTTGTCTGTCTAGTCTTGTCTGTCTAGTCTTGTCTGTCTAGTCTTGTCTGTCTAGTCTTGTCTGTCTAGTCTTGTCTGTCTAGTCTTGTCTGTCTAGTCTTGTCTGTCTAGTCTTGTCTGTCTAGTCTTGTCTGTCTAGTCTTGTCTGTCTAGTCTTGTCTGTCTAGTCTTGTCTGTCTAGTCTTGTCTGTCTAGTCTTGTCTGTCTAGTCTTGTCTGTCTAGTCTTGTCTGTCTAGTCTTGTCTGTCTACTCTTGTCTGTCTAGTCTTGTCTGTCTAATCTTGTCTGTCTAGTCTTGTCTGTCTAGTCTTGTCTGTCTAGTCTTGTCTGTCTAGTCTTGTCTGTCTAGTCTTGTCTGTCTAGTCTTGTCTGTCTAGTCTTTTCTGTCTAGTCTTGTCTGTCTAGTCTTGTCTGTCTAGTCTTGTCTGTCTAGTCTTGTCTGTCTAGTCTTGTCTGTTTAGTCTTGTCTGTCTAGTCTTGTCTGTTTAGTCTTGTCTGTCTAGTCTTGTCTGTCTAGTCTTGTCTGTCTAGTCTTGTCTCTCCAGTCTTGTCTGTCTAGTCTTGTCTGTCTAGTCTTGTCTGTCTAGTCTTGTCTGTCTAGTCTTGTCTGTCTAGTCTTGTCTGTCTAGTCTTGTCTGTCTAGTCTTGTCTGTTTAGTCTTGTCTGTCTAGTCTTGTCTGTTTAGTCTTGTCTGTCTAGTCTTGTCTGTCTAGTCTTGTCTGTCTAGTCTTGTCTCTCCAGTCTTGTCTGTCTAGTCTTGTCTGTCTAGTCTTGTCTGTCTAGTCTTGTCTGTCTAGTCTTGTCTGTCTAGTCTTATCTGTCTAGTCTTGTCTGTCTAGTCTTGTCTGTCTAGTCTTGTCTGTCTAGTTTGTCTGTCTAGTCTTGTCTGTCTAGTCTTGTCTGTTTAGTCTTGTCTGTCTAGTCTTGTCTGTCTAGTCTTGTCTGTCTAGTCTTGTCTGTCTAGTCTTGTCTGTCTAGTCTTGTCTGTCTAGTCTTGTCTGTCTAGTCTTGTCTGTCTAGTCTTGTCTGTCTAGTCTTGTCTGTCTAGTCTTGTCTGTCTAGTCTTGTCTGTCTAGTCTTGTCTGTCTAGTCTTGTCTGTCTAGTCTTGTCTGTCTAGTCTTGTCTGTCTAGTCTTGTCTGTCTAGTCTTGTCTGTCTAGTCTTGTCTGTCTAGTCTTGTCTGTCTAGTCTTGTCTGTCTAGTCTTGTCTGTCTAGTCTTGTCTGTCTAGTCTTGTCTGTCTAGTCTTGTCTGTCTAGTCTTGTCTGTCTAGTCTTGTCTGTCTAGTCTTGTCTGTCTAGTCTTGTCTGTCTAGTCTTGTCTGTCTAGTCTTGTCTCTCCAGTCTTGTCTGTCTAGTCTTGTCTGTCTAGTCTTGTCTGTCTAGTCTTGTCTGTCTAGTCTTTTCTGTCTAGTCTTGTCTGTCTAGTCTTGTCTGTCTAGTCTTGTCTGTCTAGTCTTGTCTGTCTAGTCTTGTCTGTTTAGTCTTGTCTGTCTAGTCTTGTCTGTTTAGTCTTGTCTGTCTAGTCTTGTCTGTCTAGTCTTGTCTGTCTAGTCTTGTCTCTCCAGTCTTGTCTGTCTAGTCTTGTCTGTCTAGTCTTGTCTGTCTAGTCTTGTCTGTCTAGTCTTGTCTGTCTAGTCTTATCTGTCTAGTCTTGTCTGTCTAGTCTTGTCTGTCTAGTCTTGTCTGTCTAGTTTGTCTGTCTAGTCTTGTCTGTCTAGTCTTGTCTGTTTAGTCTTGTCTGTCTAGTCTTGTCTGTCTAGTCTTGTCTGTCTAGTCTTGTCTGTCTAGTCTTGTCTGTCTAGTCTTGTCTGTCTAGTCTTGTCTGTCTAGTCTTGTCTGTCTAGTCTTGTCTGTCTAGTCTTGTCTGTCTAGTCTTGTCTGTCTAGTCTTGTCTGTCTAGTCTTGTCTGTCTAGTCTTGTCTGTCTAGTCTTGTCTGTCTAGTCTTGTCTGTCTAGTCTTGTCTGTCTAGTCTTGTCTGTCTAGTCTTGTCTGTCTAGTCTTGTCTGTCTAGTCTTGTCTGTCTAGTCTTGTCTGTCTAGTCTTGTCTGTCTAGTCTTGTCTGTCTAGTCTTGTCTGTCTAGTCTTGTCTGTCTAGTCTTGTCTGTCTAGTCTTGTCTGTCTAGTCTTGTCTGTCTAGTCTTGTCTGTCTAGTCTTGTCTGTCTAGTCTTGTCTGTCTAGTCTTGTCTGTCTAGTCTTGTCTGTCTAGTCTTGTCTGTCTAGTCTTGTCTGTCTAGTCTTGTCTGTCTTGTAGGACTCGTTAATAGTGAAATTAAATAAAAGATACAGGACTCGCTTTTATGATAATTTTTTGGTTATAACCTCGTGGCGATAAAATTTTGTTTTTAAGAGATAGGACTCGTGTGTGTGTGATACATTACTTTTGTGACTTTGTGGGATAATATTGTGTATATAGTTAGAGATATGACTGGATATAATTGATAAGTTAAGAAATAACAATTGATTTTTTAGTTTTGGTGTTTTTTTTTTCTTATTGCTGAAAAAATTTATATATTTTCTATTTTTGTCGAGCATTTTAAAAATTTATTATTCGTAAGTCGTGTGGCTCATAGCATAAGGTGGAGCACTTCGACGCCGGCGGTGCCGGTTCGATTCCGAGCGGCAGAAAAATCTTTTTAAAATTTTTTCTGAACGAAGAAACTTTATCTTCTCAACTTTTTAGTGGTCTTATCAGGAAAATCTAGTGGTCTTATAGGAAAAAAAAATTAAAACATCAAACCGCTAGTTATTCGGATATATCCTGGCCTATTAATATACAGAAAATACATTCTGAATTAAAAACACTGGTTCCGGACCGAAGGGAGGAAACTTGCACGATATGGGAGATAAATCCGAAAACTCGGACGTGGAAAATCCCTTTGCGAGAAAGGATGGCGTACAAAGGACGCCACCAAATAAAACATTCAGGGAAAGATCTATCTCTTTGACCTGTAAACCCAGCATCTCCTCTACAGAGGAGCAGCAGGCTAAGAGAAAGAGACAAGACATCTGGGAAAAAAGTCCAGCAATAGACCCGAGTAAAGATCTTGAAGTAATTACCCGTAAGATAATCGCAAGGTCGCAAGAATTAAGAAAGATTGTCAAAGAAAGTCCAAGTACGAAAAATGAAATAAAAAAAGTCACTGAGGAGATATGGAACCTAACGGGATCTCTAGAGAGAATATGGGTCAGCGGGCAATTGACCCATACTCATCTGCAGGAAAAAAGAAACGAACAAAAGCAAGGGCCAATGACCTGTAATGCAAGCACGCAAACAAGCATATCTGAAGAGGACGACGCACTGCTTGACAAAATATCAAATGGCAAGACATACGAAGAATTCTTGGAGATCGCCGATAAAGACTGGCCGCGTCACATCTTTACAAAAGTGAAAGAAGGACACGGACATGCGCTCGCGACAGCCTCGGAATGGGATATCGTGTGGTGCGTCGACGAGAATCTGCATCCTGATCAGGGAGTACCAAGGGCATTGACGGAGGCCTATGCAAGACCGGAGGAAATGCTAAGACAGGCACCAAAGCCGGGTAGAGTTGTCTATCTAAAACACACCATCGGCATACCAGATGAAAACGGAGAAATCAAAACAGAAGAACGCTATGTACACCAAATGGTTACCAGGAAGGCTCAAACGGATGAGACAGATAAAAAAGATCTGTATACGTGTCTTCAAAAACTAAAGCAGACAAGTGACCAAAATGGTCGAAAGAAGCTAGCTTTTCACCGACCCAGAGAATCTGACTGGCTAATTATGAAGAAAGCGCTAGAATTTATATTTTCCAGGACTGATATAGAGATAAGGGTATACTGTCCAATCAAACCGAAAATCGCAAAACAGCAGCAGGAGCAAGGGAAGAACAACACAGACTGGACGGAAGTGGTCAAAAAAGGCAAACCAACTACTGAAGTAAAGGGAAAAACAAACCAAGGAGGAAGAAAGAGCAAAAAAACCGAGGCGGTCATGGTTAAAGCCGACGGCAGTACTTATGCAGACCTCCTAAAAATGGTGAGATCAAATGTTGACCTCGACTCACCTGGAACGGTTATTACGGGAGCCAGGAAAGCTAAAACGGGCGAATTACTTCTAGAGGTGGAAAGCGGTAAAGCCCAAGGCCTAAGGGACGAAATAAAAAGCAAATGCTCTGCAGCTCAGGTACGAGTAAAAAGAGACGATGTGCTACTACACATAAAGGATCTAGACGCGATAACTACCCAAGAAGAAATACTACAGGCAATACAAAACTTTGTCGGAGAAGACAACTGTCAAACAAAGGTCCTAAACCTTAGACCGGCATATGGAGACAGCCAAGCTGCAACCATTTCAGCCAACAAAGAAGTAGCAGAAAAGCTACTAAAAATCGGTAGAATAAAAGTGGGCATAATTCAGTGCAGGATAAGAGAAAGAATTAATATAATTAAATGTCACAGGTGCTGGAATTTTGGCCACTTCGCCAACGAATGCGAGGGCCCAGACAGGCAAAACCTTTGTCTTAAATGCGGGCGTGAAGGTCATATTGCCCAGAACTGCAACGCAGCTGAGTTTTGCCCCATATGCAACGTAAAGGGCCACAGAGCAGATTCGGGAATGTGCCCGATTTTCCAGAAGGCGCTATCGGAGGCTAGGCGCAAAAGTAAGGCACAGAAATGACTATACAGTTCATACAAATAAATGCTATGAGATGCCGTGCAGCATACGACCTCTTAATCGCAACGGCATTAGAACTTAAAGCGGACATATTACTGGTAAGTGAACCCAATAAGAAGTTGGTCGAGAACGTAGACTGGTTCACGGACAATAGAAAGGACGCAGCCATCAGAGTTTTAAATCGCAAGATACCGGTGATTAAAACAGGAAGTGGTCCTGGTTTCGTATGGATAGAGCTGCAGAAATATATTATATACTGCTGCTACTTCTCACCAAATGAAAATATAGAGAAGCTGAATGAATCGCTAGAAGCATTAAATCAAGAAATAAGGGGTCAAAGTAAAAAGGCACTAATTGCTGGTGATTTCAACGCCAAGTCTCCCTACTGGGGTTCTCCAAAAGTAGACAAGAGAGGTGATCTAGTTATGGACTGGGCAGCCGAATTAGAACTCGTCGTTCAAAATAAAGGAACTACGCATACGCTCGTCAGGGGAAACGCTCAATCCATAATAGACCTTACTTTTACGACAGTCGACTTATCTAACATGATCATAGATTGGAGTGTGCTCGAGAGGGAGAGTTTAAGCGACCATCGCTACATCCTATTCAAAATAGAAGAAGCCATAAAGCAGATAAGCCATGTAAGAACTAACGGCTGGAGTCTAAAGGCATTCAATAAAGAAAAAATGAAAAGCAGCCTGGCAATGCAAATAGCACGGACGCACAAAAGAAACGCGGATACGCTCGTAGAAGTCATGAAAAAGGCGTGTGACGAAACCTTAAAAAAGAATAGAGGACCATCAAGGAGAAAACTAGTATATTGGTGGAACAACGAAATCGCCAGCATGCGGGCTGAATGTATCACAGCCAGAAGAAAATATCAGCGACACCGTACTAAAAAAGGAGTGGCCGACAAAGTCTTGAAATCACTTCATTCGCTTTACAAAAAAGCTAAAAAGGATCTTCGATACCTAATCAACAAAGCTAAGCGGGATCACTGGAGAAAACTGTGTGAAGATCTCGACGACGATATTTGGGGAGACGCGTTTCAAACGTGCAAAAGAAGGCTCAAAATCCAACATCCAAACGTGCAAATGACGATGGAGGGAATGCTACAGGTAGTCGAAGTGCTTTTCCCACGCCAAAAATCCTTTCTTTGGCAACAACCTAAAGTTGTTGAAATTCCATTGTTCAACCAGGAGGAACTAGCTAATGCGGCAAATCGCATCCGAGATGGAAAATCCCCGGGACTAGACGGTGTGCCACCAGAAGTAGTTAAGACCATCGCCCAGCAAGAACCTATGTTCACTCTGGAAGTAATGAATGCTCTCCTAACTGCTGGAAACTTTCCAGACAAGTGGAAGCGTTCCAGACTGGTCTTTATTAGGAAGGGAGATAAGCCAGTTGGAGAACCTTCATCTTATAGGCCCCTATGCCTTCTAGATGTGTCGGGTAAACTGTTAGAAAGTCTACTACTGAGGAGATTACAGAAGGAGCTTGACGCCGGACTGGGTTTATCCGATAAGCAATTTGGGTTCCGTAAGGGTAGATCTACCATGGGTGCAATAGAGGAAGTAAAAAAAATAGCAGAGAAAGCTAAAGCCGGCACACAAAGGACTAAAAAAATGTGTGCACTAATAACTTTTGATGTGCAAAATGCATTCAACACTGCCAACTGGGAACAACTAATGGGCGAACTTACAAGAAGACGTATAGCACCTTACCTACAACGAATGTTAAGAAGTTACCTTACCAACAGAAAACTAGTACTACAGGCCCTAAATGAGACGGTAGAGGTAGAGGTAAGCTGTGGTGTCCCACAGGGCTCTATATTAGGTCCCACGCTATGGAACGTCTTATACGACGATATTTTAAGAATGAAGCTGCCTGAAGGCGCCACGCTAATTGGTTTCGCGGACGACTTAGCCTTGGTCGTAACCGCAAAAAATGAACAAGGAATAATGCGTACTGCAAACCACGTAATCTGTATGGTAACCCAGTGGATTACAACGAGGAAACTGAAGCTAGCACCCGAAAAAACCGAGGCAGTCCTTTTGACAGGACAAAGGAAACTTATGCCAATCAAATTTAAAGTGGGAACCACGGAAATAATCCCAAAACAACAAATAAAATACCTGGGCATTTTAATAGATAGAGGACTTACGTTCTCTGCACATCTCACAGATGCTGCAGGAAAAGGATTAAAGACACTGGGAGCAATGGAAAAAATAATGCCAAACGTTGGGGGACCCAGAAGCTCCAAGCGTAAACTCTTAGGTATGGTAGCACAATCTGCTATGTTATATGGAGCTCCACTCTGGGCAGAAAAAATGAATACAAGAAGCTGCGCAGAAAAATTGGAATCAGTACAACGTAAAATTGCACTTCGTATATGCAGTGCATACCGTACAGTATCTGGAGAGGCAGCATTAGTAGTCGCCGCTATTGCACCCATCGATTTGCTCGCAAAAGAAAGAAAAGACATAAGCAAGGCAGGCCACAACAATCGCAGGCAGAAAGCTAGAGTGAATCTCCTCAACGAATGGCAGCAAAGATGGTCACATACAGAGAAAGGCCAATGGACTAGGCTACTCATACCAGACTTAACTGTATGGACCAACAGGAAACACGGAGAAGTTAGTTACCATCTTACGCAATTTCTAACTGGTCACGGTTGTTTCAATGACTTTCTACACCACATTGGTAGATCATCGGATAATTCCTGTGTATACTGTGGTGAAATAGACACAGTAAACCACACAATATTTGAATGCTACAGATGGGAAAGTGATAGGGATGAAGCTGTAAAGAATATGGGTACACCTTTTGACGCACGAACAGTCATGGCCTATATGTTAGAAAATAAAGAAAATTGGGACAAGATCCACAGACTTATCCGAACAATAATATCGACAAAAGAAACAGACGAGAGAAAGAGACGAGTGACCAAGTATAGTCAAAACTAACTACAGCGACTAAATGACAACAACCAGCACTCTGAAGCCATGCGATAAGCGTTTCCGGAGAGCCTGGTTGGTTAAAAAAAAAAAAAAAAAAAAAGTCTTGTCTGTCTAGTCTTGTCTGTCTAGTCTTGTCTGTCTAGTCTTGTCTGTCTAGTCTTGTCTGTCTAGTCTTGTCTGTCTAGTCTTGTCTGTCTAGTCTTGTCTGTCTAGTCTTGTCTGTCTAGTCTTGTCTGTCTAGTCTTGTCTGTCTAGTCTTGTCTGTCTAGTCTTGTCTGTCTAGTCTTGTCTGTCTAGTCTTGTCTGTCTAGTCTTGTCTGTCTAGTCTTGTCTGTCTAGTCTTGTCTGTCTAGTCTTGTCTGTCTAGTCTTGTCTGTCTAGTCTTGTCTGTCTAGTCTTGTCTGTCTAGTCTTGTCTGTCTAGTCTTGTCTGTCTAGTCTTGTCTGTCTAGTCTTGTCTGTCTAGTCTTGTCTGTCTAGTCTTGTCTGTCTAGTCTTGTCTGTCTAGTCTTGTCTGTCTAGTCTTGTCTGTCTAGTCTTGTCTGTCTAGTCTTGTCTGTCTAGTCTTGTCTGTCTAGTCTTGTCTGTCTAGTCTTGTCTGTCTAGTCTTGTCTGTCTAGTCTTGTCTGTCTAGTCTTGTCTGTCTAGTCTTGTCTGTCTAGTCTTGTCTGTCTAGTCTTGTCTGTCTAGTCTTGTCTGTCTAGTCTTGTCTGTCTAGTCTTGTCTGTCTAGTCTTGTCTGTCTAGTCTTGTCTGTCTAGTCTTGTCTGTCTAGTCTTGTCTGTCTAGTCTTGTCTGTCTAGTCTTGTCTGTCTAGTCTTGTCTGTCTAGTCTTGTCTGTCTAGTCTTGTCTGTCTAGTCTTGTCTGTCTAGTCTTGTCTGTCTAGTCTTGTCTGTCTAGTCTTGTCTGTCTAGTCTTGTCTGTCTAGTCTTGTCTGTCTAGTCTTGTCTGTCTAGTCTTGTCTGTCTAGTCTTGTCTGTCTAGTCTTGTCTGTCTAGTCTTGTCTGTCTAGTCTTGTCTGTCTAGTCTTGTCTGTCTAGTCTTGTCTGTCTAGTCTTGTCTGTCTAGTCTTGTCTGTCTAGTCTTGTCTGTCTAGTCTTGTCTGTCTAGTCTTGTCTGTCTAGTCTTGTCTGTCTAGTCTTGTCTGTCTAGTCTTGTCTGTCTAGTCTTGTCTGTCTAGTCTTGTCTGTCTAGTCTTGTCTGTCTAGTCTTGTCTGTCTAGTCTTGTCTGTCTAGTCTTGTCTGTCTAGTCTTGTCTGTCTAGTCTTGTCTGTCTAGTCTTGTCTGTCTAGTCTTGTCTGTCTAGTCTTGTCTGTCTAGTCTTGTCTGTCTAGTCTTTTCTGTCTAGTCTTGTCTGTCTAGTCTTGTCTGTCTAGTCTTGTCTGTCTAGTCTTGTCTGTCTAGTCTTGTCTGTCTAGTCTTGTCTGTCTAGTCTTGTCTTTCTAGTCTTGTCTGTTTAGTCTTGTCTGTCTAGTCTTGTCTGTCTAGTCTTGTCTGTCTAGTCTTGTCTCTCCAGTCTTGTCTGTCCAGTCTTGTCTGTCTAGTCTTGTCTGTCTAGTCTTGTCTGTCTAGTCTTGTCTGTCTAGTCTTGTCTGTCTAGTCTTGTCTGTCTAGTCTTGTCTGTCTAGTCTAGTCTGTCTAGTCTTGTCTGTCTGGTCTTGTCTGTCTAGTCTTGTCTGTCTAGTCAAATCAAATCAAATCAAATCAAATACATTTATTTCATTAATTAAGATACAAATCTAAATGAAATATGTCAACAGGAAAAAAAAATACATAAATAAGTTAACTGAATTCATGAAAACAAGAACAGAATTGACGAGAAATATGAGAAAAAACTTAAATTAAATTACTAAATAATAAAATTAAATTACTAATACATTAAAATTTCTAATTCGAATAAAATTCGTCTATAGAATACGGTTCAATATTATTAATCCAATCATAAAGTTCCCTTTTAAGCTGTTTGATGTGTGTAATACATTTAATATCGCACATTTAATATCGCTAGGCAACTTGTTGTAGAGTTTAGCAGACATATAGTTTAGATTTTTCTGAGACATTGTTAACATATGTTTAGGTAACTGGTAAAGATCTCTATTATATCTAGTTTCTCGTTCTTTGGGCTTATTAAAACATTCAAATAAATGTTTATGTTTGAATACAAATAAAATGCTTTCGTAGATATATGTGCCTGTAGTTGTTAATATTTCTGCTTTTCTGAAATGGCCTCTACAGGACTCTCGGTATTTTAAATTGCATAGAATACGCAGGGCTTGCTTTTGTATTCTAAATACCCTTTGAACATTAATTCCATTGCCCCAGAATATGATTCCAAATCTTAAATGAGAGTAAAAATTGGAAAAATACAGGAGTCTCAGAACTTTCTTGTCGACATATCTTTGGAGGGATCGCATGGCAAATACTGCTGTGTTGAGGCTCTTGGTAACATGATTTATATGGGATGTCCAGTCCAGAGTATTATCAATGTATAATCCCAATAGTCTCGCGGATTGTTGTACATCTATCAACCCATTTCCTATTCCAATAGCTCGTGGATAATCTGTAGTGCATCTTTTAGTTTGAAATATAATACTTTTTGTTTTGTTCTGATTTAATATCAGACTGTTCTCCGAGAACCAAGTAGTTAGTGAAGACATTGCTAGGTTAGCGTTTCCGTTAATATCTAGCATTGACTTATTTATTATTAAAAGGGTAGTATCGTCCGCATAGTTAACCATGGTATGTTGAGGGATGATATGCGTTTTGGGGAGGTCATTAATAAAAATGGTGAAGAGCAATGGACCAATAGTGCTCCCCTGTGGGATACCCATGCTGATACTTCTTTTGCTGGACATTAAGCAACCATTCGGAGTGTCTAAACTTGTTATTTGTGATCTGTTGTTTAGGTACGATTTTAACCATTCTAGTGCAACCCCTCTGATGCCATATTTGTTTAATTTGTTTTGTAGAATAGTGTGATCCACTAGATCATATGCCTTGGATAAATCCATTAGCAAACCTAGTGGGATATTCTTAGCTTCTAGATTATTCATAATATCCTTGATGAATTCGTAGCAGGCAGTATCGATATTCTTTCCTTTGATGAAACCGTGTTGCTGTGGGCTTATTGTTTGATATTTTTCAAGGAATGATATTATTCTAGTACAGATGAGTTTTTCGAACACTTTTGAAAACACTGAAAGGATACTTATTGGTCTGTAATTTCCCACATCACTTATATTTCCGCTTTTGTGAGTTGGAGTTATTATGGCTACTTTAAGTTTCTCTGGGAATTTGCCAACAGTGAAGGAGTTATTTATGATGGACTTTAATGGCGTCAAAATCGATTGGAACACATGTTTTAGCACGATTGAAGGAATCTCGTCTTGACCCGCACTTTTCTTGTTTTTTAAATTCATAATTGTACTATATAGTTCTTCACTTGTTACTGGTGCTAGAAATATCGAATTGCTACTCGCTGTTATATTGTCATTGAATTCTAACGTCGGTATAGTATTAAACAATAGCTTCGCCCTGTCTACGAAGAAATTATTTATCTTTGTAGCACTGGTTTGTGGATCCTCATTACGGTTATGGTAGGTGGTATTTTTCTTTTTAAAATTCGTTAAATCACGAATAATTCTCCAAGTAGTTTTTTGAACATTTGAAGATTCTATTAACTGATTATTTAAATTTTCTTTTTTTCGTTTTCTTAATAGATTTGTGAAGTTTCTTCGCAGATTATTGTAGAGTTTCTTGCAGTTTGGAGAAAATCTACATAGTACTTGGGCTACTCCCAGATCCTTTTCCATCCGTTTCAAATCAGGATTTGCAAAAACCCGTCGAACTGCCGGTCTGGTGTTAATAAGTTCTTTGGGGAAGGCCTCGTTGAAGTGTCTGTTGAAGATTTCCATGAAAAACGTCCACTGGTTATCTATTTCATCGCAATCGATTTCAAGGAGTTCGTCCCACACTACCTCATCCATTAGATACTTAAATTTGTGCATATTGTCACTGTTAAAAATCCTAGTAAGTTTATATTTAGAAGGAATGTCTTCCTTCTCACAAATCGTGGTTAGTAACTGTGCAGAGTGGTCAGATAGATGGTAGTCTTGAGTTTCCGTGCTGTACATTACATTGAGGTTAGTTATAATATTGTCAATACACGTGCCAGACGATGGATGACTTACTTCTTTTAAAGTCGGTACCGCATTAAAAGATTCTAGCAGAGACAGGAACTGTTGACTAGTATTTGTTAGATTTAAAATATTTATATTAAAATCTCCTGATAATATGTATTGCTTAGTATTCCTTGAGAGCACTAGTAGAAGTTGGTGCAGCTTGTCCATAAAATATTTAATATTTGATTGCGGAGCTCTATATAATCCAACAATTATTAGTTCCTTCTTGTCTATCACAACTTCTATAGCTGTACACTCAAACACATGCTCCTCAGCCATTTTATTGATGTCCTCCCTAATTGTGAATGTTGTATCATTTTTACAGTAGATAGCAGATCCTCCGTATAATCCTTCTGCTCTGCAGAAATATGAGGACAGATTGAAGTTTTTTATTTTTAGTATGTCCAGTTGTTCTGGGCTCTTCCAGTGTTCCGTGATGATCAACAGTCTGCAATTATTGATATTTTCAAGCATATATTCTATTTTATCAATAGAATTCCCTAGAGACTGCACATTTTGATTTATTAACGTAAATTGATTTCTGGCTGCTGGCTTCATTAATAGATTTCTTTTTTTTGCTGATTTTATATGTGGGTATTGACATTCCGGGGCGTCTCTAGCCTTAATAAAAAAGGATTTATACATGTGTTTCTAGGCCAAGTCTCTGGTTTCATAATGTCATCGAGACATTCAAATGGCACTGTTACCTTAAATGAAGAGTATTCATCAGGGTGTTTCGACGTCAGCTTTTTACACGTGACATTATTAAATTTTTTGTTAATTAGATATTCTGTCAGGTCCTTCGTAGACAAATCTGGCTGCAACCGGAAAACGTGCAGATGGTAATATCTGGTAGCCGCCTTTATTTGTGTAGTATCATCGTTAGTTCCCTGTATTACATTTGATGTTCGATATCTCCTCTTCTTGTAACGTTGAGTTTCCCACTTCTCCTTGTTTTCATTCGTTTGTGTCTGTTCTACTATTTCTTTGTTATTGTTATTGTTTTTTTCGCATGTGCGCCCATCCTTGACAGAGGTTGCTTTTTTCTCTTTATCGGGCCGATTAGTAGAGCCACTATCGCAGATATACGGTGTAGCTGGCTCGTTTTGTGTCGATGTATGCGGAATAATTGGATTTTCACACGCAGTAGCACTCACTGATTTTATTAGATTTTCATTTTTCTCTGTCAATATTTTGATTTGATTAGTTAGATCTCCAATTAAAACATGCAGAGGCTCAATTTACTTTTTAATTATACCCGTAATTAGGTTCTCAAAATTAGGGCTTTCGAGAAAAGTTGTTAATATTTCGAACTGCTTAGTCGAGGGTATGTTCGATCGTAATTCCCTAGCCATTATCAAACGTAGTATGTAGAAAGAAAGCTTCACAAAACTATTAACTTCACTTTAACTTTAAAATTCAATAGCTTGTCGAACGTCCACTCTCGCTGAACGTCGACTCGAGACTCTCTTGTCTGTCTAGTCTTGTCTGTCTAGTCTTGTCTGTCTAGTCTTGTCTGTCTAGTCTTGTCTGTCCAGTCTTGTCTGTCTAGTCTTGTCTGTCTAGTCTTGTCTGTCTAGTCTTGTCTGTCAAGTCTTGTCTGTCTAGTCTTGTCTGTCTAGTCTTGTCTGTCTAGTCTTGTCTGTCTAGTCTTGTCTGTCTAGTCTTGTCTGTCTAGTCTTGTCTGTCTAGTCTTGTCTGTCTAGTCTTGTCTGTCTAGTCTTGTCTGTCTAGTCTAGTCTGTCTAGTCTTGTCTGTCTAGTCTTGTCTGTCTAGTCTTGTCTGTCTAGTCTTGTCTGTCTAGTCTTGTCTGTCTAGTCTTGTCTGTCTAGTCTTGTCTGTCTAGTCTTGTCTGTCTAGTCTTGTCTGTCTATTCTTGTCTGTCTAGTCTTGTCTGCCTAGTCTTGTCTTTCTAGTCTTGTCTGTCTAGTCTTGTTTGTCTAGTTTTGTCTGTCTAGTCTTGTCTGTCTAGTCTTGTCTGTCTAGTCTTGTCTGTCTAGTCTTGTCTGTCTAGTCTTGTCTGTCTAGTCTTGTCTGTCTAGTCTTGTCTGTCTAGTCTTGTCTGTCTAGTCTTGTCTGTCTAGTCTTGTCTGTCTAGTCTTGTCTGTCTAGTCTTGTCTGTCTAGTCTTGTCTGTCTAGTCTTGTCTGTCTAGTCTTGTCTGTCTAGTCTTGTCTGTCTAGTCTTGTCTGTCTAGTCTTGTCTGTCTAGTCTTGTCTGTCTAGTCTTGTCTGTCTAGTCTTGTCTGTCTAGTCTTGTCTGTCTAGTCTTGTCTGTCTAGTCTTGTCTGTCTAGTCTTGTCTGTCTAGTCTTGTCTGTCTAGTCTTGTCTGTCTAGTCTTGTCTGTCTAGTCTTGTCTGTCTAGTCTTGTCTGTCTAGTCTTGTCTGTCTAGTCTTGTCTGTCTAGTCTTGTCTGTCTAGTAGTAACCAGGACAGGAAGGTACATCCCCAACCGAAAAAAACCCGAAACGGAAAAGGATGCAAGTAATTGAGAGCTCAGAAGAGTGTGACAAAGACATAGAAGGTGTTATCAGGAAGGCAGTATCAAGAGCCCAAGAACTAAAATGGCTCATCGTAGCCAACGCAGAAACCAACGACGAGATTAAAAAGTCAGCAGAAGATCTATGCTCCCTCATATTCGCAATAGGAAAAACTTTTCCTGGATATGTCCACCAAGATCGACCAAGGGTAACTCAGGGATGCCAAACAGAAATAATCGATCCTGCGCTGGATCAAAGGAGAGAAGAAGAAAAAATATTTCTTAACAAGCTCCAGGAAGCCATGAGAAGGGGATCCAATTACACGGAGTTCCAAGACATATGCAACGACTATTGGCCACGGGTAGCATACCGAAGAGTTAGCGAAGGACATGGTAATCCAATGACAGCAGCGCTGGACTGGGACTTGGGCTGGTGCGTTGCCGATGACCTTAGCCCCGAGCAAGGAGTGCCGTTTGCACTTAGCCAAGCATACACTACGCCACAAGAACTGGAATCTCAGGAAAAAGAACCAGGCAAAGTGGTCTATCTAAGACACTCAATCGGAGTCCCAACAAAGGAGGGTGACATCAAAAACGTTGACCGGTACATCTACCATGCTGTTGCTCGGAAAAAACAGGACGAAACACTTAGTCCTGAAAAAAGTTTCAACTGCATAAAGGAGCTAAAAAAACTGATGACACAAAATGGTCGAACTAAACTGGCATTTGCCAAACCTTTTGTGACCGAATGGCCAATGATAAAAAAACAGCTAGAATTTATTTTTGCTGACACAGAAATTGAGATCCGGGTGTACTCGCCGAAGGGGAGAAACGAGAAGGCAGACGCACCGAAGGAATGGACCCTTAACAAAGGACACGAAGGAAAAAAGAAAGAAAAAACAACTGGAGCAGTGTTCATTAAGGAAAGAGGCAAGACCTACGCAGAACTACTCAAGAAAGTAAAAGAGGAAATAAACCCCGAGACCTCGGGTTCACAAATCGTCGGCATTAGGCAAACGAAAGCTGGAGACCTGCTTCTTGAGACCAAAGGGGGAAACACATCCGACCTGGTGGAACTTATAGCACAAACATTGCCAGAAGTCGACGTCCGCTCTAAAAACACCGACGCTATAATCCACATCAAGGACATTGACGCCGTCACAAGCGCAGAGGAAATAGAGCAATCTATAAATAGTTTCCTAGGGACAAAGGACAAACAAGTTAAAATAAAGAACCTTAGACCTGCTTATGGTGAAAGACAAGTGGCTACTGTCGTTTTACCAAAAAACCTAGCAAGTATTCTCCTAGAAAAGGGTACACTCAAAATAGGGTGGATATACTGCCGCATTAGAGAACGAATTGAGCTTAAGAGATGCTATAGATGTTGGCAAACGGGTCACCACGCCACTGACTGTAAAGGCCCAGACCGACAAAAACGTTGTTTCAGATGTGGCAAAGAAGGTCACAAAGCGAAAGGTTGTGAGGAAGAGCCATACTGCCTCATTTGTGACATAAAGGGACACCGAGCTGACACGGGATCATGTCCAGCTTTCAGGAAAGCACTGGCGGAGGCAAGGAGGACAAGAGCAAGAAATGCTTAAGATAATACAAATAAATACCGCGAGATGCCGTGCAGCACACGATTTGCTGATTGCCACGGCTCTAGAACTGAACGCGGATATAGCAATAATTTGTGAACCAAACAAAAAACTGGCCACTAGTGCTAAATGGTTCACAGACGAAGAAAAGGACTCAGCGATTTGGATCAAAAACCGAACAACATCAGTAGTAAACACTGGCTTCGGACAAGGTTTCGTGTGGGTAGAGTTAGCTCAACTCACAATATTCAGTTGCTACTTCTCACCCAACAAAACAACTGACCAACTGTCCAAATCATTAGAACTGCTAAGTCAGTGTATCAAGCTCCAAAGCAAAAGAGGGATAGTAGTAGCTGGTGACTTTAACGCAAAATCCCCCTACTGGGGATCCCCATGCTTGGACAAAAGGGGAAACATCGTGACAGACTGGGCAGTGGATCTTGATTTGGTCATCCAGAATAAAGGAGATAGCTACACTTTTGTGAGGGGAAACTCGGGCTCCACCATAGATCTTACCTTTTCTACCAACTCCATAAGCGACAGGTTCCTAGGATGGAGGGTACTCGAAAAAGAATCTCTGAGTGACCATCGATACATCTTGTACACCATAAGGCAACATGTAAGACCACAAAAAATGTCAAAGTCACCAACAAGCGGCTGGAACTCACAACAACTGCAGGAGGAGAAAATTCGAGAATGCTTGACAGAGCAGTTTCAAAATAAAATTAATGATAACGCTGAGACACTGACTCACGTGATGAGCAGAGCGTGTGACGTCACCTTGGGAAAGCTTGGAAATAAAAAACCCCAGAGGCCCGTATACTGGTGGACCGATGAAACTGCTGACACGAGATTTAAATGCATAGTCGCCAGAAGAAAATACCAGCGCCAAAGAACCAAAAAAACTAACGAAGAAAATACTAAATTGTTTAAACACGAATATAAACGCTTAAAAAAGGAATTACGCCAGCTAATATACAACTCCAAACAAAGCCACTGGAAGAAACTGTGCATGGATCTGGACAAGGACACATGGGGAGACGCGTTCCAAATAATAAGAAGGAACTTAAGGATTCGTCCTCAAAATCTTCCAATGTCGTTGGAAAGAGCGCGTCAAGTCGCGGACGTATTATTCCCAGAGCATGCTCCCTTTGACTGGCTACAACCAGAAGTCGTAAATACGCCCCACTTCACGAAAGAGGAACTTTCTATTGCGAGCAAGCGCATTAGAAACGGCAGAACACCAGGTCCCGACGGTATACCACCTGAGGTAGTGAAGATAACAGCTGCACATCAATCCGACTACGTCCTGAAAGTCATGAATAACTTACTAACCGCCGGAAACTTTCCAACTAGATGGAAGCGTGCGAAGCTCGCCCTCATCAGGAAGGGGGATAAACCAATAGATGATCCCACATCCTACAGGCCTATCTGCTTACTCGACGTATGTGGGAAACTGTTAGAACAACTTTTACTTACGAGATTGAAGGAAGAGCTCAAGACAGGAGTCGGATTGTCAAAGCACCAGTATGGGTTCAGGGAAGGACGATCTACCATCACGGCCCTAAAAGCTGTAGTGGAAATCGCAGAACAGGCCAACAGTGGGTCCCAGAGAACCAAGCAAATGTGTGCTCTCCTAACGTTCGATGTTAGAAATGCGTTTAACAGTGCATCGTGGAAGCATATTATGGACTGTTTAACAACTAGAGGCATATCCCCCTATCTATTACGGATGCTGCGAAGCTACCTCAGTGGGAGAAGCATCATACTGCAAGGAGATCGACGGACTGAAGAGAAAAAAATTAGTAGTGGTGTTCCACAGGGTTCGATATTGGGACCCACTCTGTGGAACATACTATACGACGGAATTCTGACAATGAGGCTTCCAGTGGGCGCTACTATAATCGGCTTTGCAGATGATATAGCACTGGTCGCCAGAGCCAGGACAGAACAAGAGCTGATGCAAAAAGCAAACCATGTAACATCCCTAATCAGTGCGTGGTTGAAAGAAAAAAACCTGAGTCTAGCACCAGAAAAAACTGAAGCTGTCCTCCTCACGGGACTGAGACAACTTAGCCCCATATTATTTAAAGTGGAAGAGGCAATAATAAGACCAAAAGAGACCATCAAGTACCTTGGAATAACCATCGACAAAAGGCTTTCGTTCGCTGCACATATAACCGAAGCAGCAGCAAGGGGTTTAAGAACACTGGCAGGGATACAACAACTCATGCCAAATCTGGGGGGGCCAAAGAGTAGTTCGCGCAGAATTCTCAGCTCTGTAGTGCAGGCTACCATGCTGTACGGTGCCCCTATATGGGCCTCTGAACTAAAAAAAGAAACTAACCTGCAGAAGCTCGCACAAGTTCACCGAAAAATGGCACTACGTGTAAGCAGAACTTACAGAACAGTTTCAGGAGTGGCCGCGCAGGTTATTTCAGGTATCCCCCCAATAGACCTGATCGCAAACGAGAGGAAAAGAGTGTATGACTCAGAGGGCGACAAACAAAGTAAACGTTTGGCCAGACAAGAACTCCTCGAGAAGTGGCAAGAAAGGTGGCAGTTAAGCGAACGAGGAGAGTGGACGAGACTGTTAATCCCGGACATACTTCCCTGGATCACCAGAAAACACGGGGAAATTAGCTACCATCTAGCCCAGTTCCTCTCCGGCCACGGATGTTTCCAGGACTATCTGCATAACATCGGCAAGGCAGCTGACGACCTGTGTGTATACTGCGGGGAGAAGGACAGCGTGATCCACACGATATTCGATTGCTGGAGGTGGGAAACAGACAGAGAAAAAGTGGAAAAAAAACTGGGAGAATCAATCCATCCGAGAACTATAATCGAAAGTATGTTGAAAGATGAGTCACGGTGGAGGAACATCCAAGGGCTGATTCATAAAATAATGAGCGAGAAAGAGGCCGATGAGATCAAATCGAGGAACAACATAAAGTAGATTAAATTTAAGCCATCCGTCACTCTGAGGTTATGCGACAAGCGGGTCCAGAGTGTACGGATGCGTTCCAGGGGGGCCACTTGCCTGGTTAGGTTAAGTTACCGCCAGCTACGCCCCCCCCCCCAAAAGTCTTGTCTGTCTAGTCTTGTCTGTCTAGTCTTGTCTGTCTAGTCTTGTCTGTCTAGTCTTGTCTGTCTAGTCTTGTCTGTCTAGTCTTGTCTGTCTAGTCTTGTCTGTCTAGTCTTGTCTGTCTAGTCTTGTCTGTCTAGTCTTGTCTGTCTAGTCTTGTCTGTCTAGTCTTGTCTGTTTAGTCTTGTCTGTCTAGTCTTGTCTGTCTAGTCTTGTCTGTCTAGTCTTGTCTGTCTAGTCTTGTCTGTCTAGTCTTGTCTGTCTAGTTTTGTCTGTCTAGTCTTGTCTGTCTAGTCTTGTCTGTCTAGTCTTGTCTGTCTAGTCTTGTCTGTCTAGTCTTGTCTGTCTAGTCTTGTCTGTCTAGTCTTGTCTGTCTAGTCTTGTCTGTCTAGTCTTGTCTGTCTAGTCTTGTCTGTATAGTCTTGTCTGTCTAGTCTTGTCTGTCTAGTCTTGTCTGTCTAGTCTTGTCTGTCTAGTCTTGTCTGTCTAGTCTTGTCTGTCTAGTCTTGTCTGTCTAGTCTTGTCTGTCTAGTCTTGTCTGTCTAGTCTTGTCTGTCTAGTCTTGTCTGTCTAGTCTTGTCTGTCTAGCCTTGTCTGTCTAGTCTTGTCTGTCTAGTCTTGTCTGTCTAGACTTGTCTGTCTAGTCTTGTCTGTCTAGTCTTGTCTGTCTAGTCTTGTCTGTCTAGTCTTGTCTGTCTAGTCATGTCTGTCTAGTCTTGTCTGTCTTGTCTTGTCTGTCTAGCCTTGTCTGTCTAGTCTTGTCTGTCTAGTCTTGTCTGTCTAGTCTTGTCTGTCTAGTCTTGTCTGTTTAGTCTTGTCTGTCTAGTCTTGTCTGTCTAGTCTTGTCTGTCTAGTCTTGTCTGTCTAGTCTTGTCTGTCTAGTCGTGTCTGTCTAGTCTTGTCTGTCTAGTCTTGTCTGTCTAGTCTTGTCTGTCTAGTCTTGTCTGTCTAGTCTTGTCTGTCTAGTCTTGTCTGTCTAGTCTTGTCTGTCTAGTCTTGTCTGTCTAGTCTTGTCTGTCTAGTCTTGTCTGTCTAGTCTTGTCTGTCTAGTCTTGTCTGTCTAGTCTTGTCTGTCTAGTCTTGTCTGTCTAGTCTTGTCTGTCTAGTCTTGTCTGTCTAGTCTTGTTTGTCTAGTCTTGTCTGTCTAGTCTTGTCTGTCTAGTCTTGTCTGTCTAGTCTTGTCTGTCTAGTCTTGTCTGTCTAGTCTTGTCTGTCTAGTCTTGTCTGTCTAGTCTTGTCTGTCTAGTCTTGTCTGTCTAGTCTTGTCTGTCTAGTCTTGTCTGTCTAGTCTTGTCTGTCTAGTCTTGTCTGTCTAGTCTTGTCTGTCTAGTCTTGTCTGTCTAGTCTTGTCTGTCTAGTCTTGTCTGTCTAGTCTTGTCTGTCTAGTCTTGTCTGTCTAGTCTTGTCTGTCTAGTCTTGTCTGTCTAGTCTTGTCTGTCTAGTCTTGTCTGTCTAGTCTTGTCTGTCTAGTCTTGTCTGTCTAGTCTTGTCTGTCTAGTCTTGTCTGTCTAGTCTTGTCTGTCTAGTCTTGTCTGTCTAGTCTTGTCTGTCTAGTCTTGTCTGTCTAGTCTTGTCTGTCTAGTCTTGTCTGTCTAGTCTTGTCTGTCTAGTCTTGTCTGTCTAGTCTTGTCTGTCTAGTCTTGTCTGTCTAGTCTTGTCTGTCTAGTCTTGTCTGTCTAGTCTTGTCTGTCTAGTCTTGTCTAGTCTTGTCTGTCTAGTCTTGTCTGTCTAGTCTTGTCTGTCTAGTCTTGTCTGTCTAGTCTTGTCTGTCTAGTCTTGTCTGTCTAGTCTTGTCTGTCTAGTCCTGTCTGTCTAGTCTTGCCTGTCTAGTCTTGTCTGTCTAGTCTTGTCTGTCTAGTCTTGTCTGTCTAGTCTTGTCTGTCTAGTCTTGTCTGTCTAGTCTTGTCTGTCTAGTCTTGTCTGTCTAGTCTTGTCTGTCTAGTCTTGTCTGTCTAGTCTTGTCTGTCTAGTCTTGTCTGTCTAGTCTTGTCTCTCCAGTCTTGTCTGTCCAGTCTTGTCTGTCTAGTCTTGTCTGTCTAGTCTTGTCTGTCTAGTCTTGTCTGTCTAGTCTTGTCTGTCTAGTCTTGTCTGTCTAGTCTTGTCTGTCTAGTCTTGTCTGTCTAGTCTTGTCTGTCTAGTCTTGTCTGTCTAGTCTTGTCTGTCTAGTCTTGTCTGTCTAGTCTTGTCTGTCTAGTTTGTCTGTCTAGTCTTGTCTGTCTAGTCTTGTCTGTTTAGTCTTGTCTGTCTAGTCTTGTCTGTCTAGTCTTGTCTGTCTAGTCTTGTCTGTCTAGTCTTGTCTGTCTAGTCTTGTCTGTCTAGTCTTGTCTGTCTAGTCTTGTCTGTCTAGTCTTGTCTGTCTAGTCTTGTCTGTCTAGTCTTGTCTGTCTAGTCTTGTCTGTCTAGTCTTGTCTGTCTAGTCTTGTCTGTCTAGTCTTGTCTGTCTAGTCTTGTCTGTCTAGTCTTGTCTGTCTAGTCTTGTCTGTCTAGTCTTGTCTGTCTAGTCTTGTCTGTCTAGTCTTGTCTGTCTAGTCTTGTCTGTCTAGTCTTGTCTGTCTAGTCTTGTCTGTCTAGTCTTGTCTGTCTAGTCTTGTCTGTCTAGTCTTGTCTGTCTAGTCTTGTCTGTCTAGTCTTGTCTGTCTAGTCTTGTCTGTCTAGTCTTGTCTGTCTAGTCTTGTCTGTCTAGTCTTGTCTGTCTAGTCTTGTCTGTCTAGTCTTGTCTGTCTAGTATTGTCTGTCTATTCTTGTCTGTCTAGTCTGGTCTGCCTAGTCTTGTCTTTCTAGTCTTGTCTGTCTAGTCTTGTCTGTCTAGTTTTGTCTGTCTAGTCTTGTCTGTCTAGTCTTGTCTGTCTAGTCTTGTCTGTCTAGTCTTGTCTGTCTAGTCTTGTCTGTCTAGTCTTGTCTGTCTAGTCTTGTCTGTCTAGTCAAAATCAAATCAAATCAAATCAAAATATTTATTCATCCATATGATGTACATTAATATACATATTGATATGTCAAGAAAATAATGAAGGGATGTGTTCTTACACGACAGAAAAGATAACAAACAATAACACATACTAAAACATAGGTACATAAATGAGTATATGAGTATAAATTAGTATACAGTTAATATAGGCACTTTATACATAAGTTCATTTATCCTGTAAAAATTCATCGATGTCATAATAACACCTTTCAATTAAATATATTTTTAATTTTTTCCGGAAAATCTTGTATATTGTTTCATCTTTTATATCGGCTGGTATACAATTATATATTTTAATTCCTATTCTATTAGCTGTTTTAGAACATAGAGTTAATTTGCTTCTCGGAGTATAGAGTTGTAAGCAGCTTCTCGTATTGTACGTATGGTTGTCTTTATTCATCTTGAAGTGACTTTTGTTTTTGTGCATATAGCATGCGACTTCCCATATATATAAGGCTGGTATTGTTAACAGTTCTAGCTCTTTAAAACAGGGCTTGCAGGATTGTCTTCTTGTTTTGCCTGATATTGCTCTTACCACCCTTTTCTGAGCCAAAAATACCCTGTGCAGCTGTGTAGAACCTCCCCATATTAGAATACCATAGGATAAAAATGATTTAATTTCCGCGTGATATAGGTTTAGAATCGCGGATTTGGGTAGAAGTGGTCTAATCCTTCTTACTAGGTATGTCTTTATATGTACTTTTTTTATAATATAGTCCACCATGACATTCCATGTGAGATGCTCATCCAAAAATATACCCAGAAATTTCAGACATCCTGTTCGTTGAATGTTGTTATTTTCAATTCTTAGATCAATATCCTCAGTGGCCTTCTGATAGTTTGAAATCTTATATATCTCGTTTTGTCACCGTTTAGGTATAGGTTATTGGCAGAAAACCATTTATATAAATTAGAAACTACCTCACTCCCTTCACGCTGCATTTGTTGCACAGATGCATTGGAAATGAATATACTGGCATCGTCAGCATACAGTGTGATTCGCTCTTCTCCAATATAATGGACTAAGTCAGCGGTATACATCGAAAATAATATAGGGGCTAGTACACTCCCCTGTGGCACTACAACGGAAGTTGGCAGTATCTGAGATCTAGTTTGTCCAATTCTTACATATTGTTTTCTGCTTTGAAAGTATGAATGGAACCATTTCCCAACCTTTCCTCGTACTCCATACGTACAAAGTTTTCCTAGGAGCTTGGAGTGAGACACGCAGTCGAAAGCCTTACTGAGGTCGCAGAATATAACAACTGGGCAATTTCCACGATCCACTTCCGATGTTATCTTTTCATAGAGTTCTTGACAAGCTGTGATGGTAGATTTGTTTTTGCGAAAACCATGTTGTTGATGCGGAATCATTTTGTATTTTTCAAGAAATGGTGTGAGTTTATCTTCCATGCAATATTCAATTATTTTGGCTAAGACAGAGATAAGAGCAACTGGTCGATAATTATTAATATTGTTTCTATCTCCTTTTTTGAAGATCGGAATTATTGAAGACATTTTTAAAATATCCGGATACGTCTCTGTTTCAAAAGAGCAATTAACTATGTCGGTTATTGGTTCGACTAATTCCGTAGCAAATTGCTTAATCAAATTACATGGTAAATCGTCAGGTCCGCTACTTCTTTTGTTTTTTAATTTCTGTATTATTGACATCATTTGCTGTGGAGTAAAATCTTGTAGGTACATGCTATTGTAGTTCTGCTGCATGTGCGCATCACTTATGGTCATCTCTTTAATCTTTGTGGCAACCAATTCCGGGGCAGTTTTGAAGAAGTTGTTGAACATGGTAGCTATCGTACTTGGATTATCAATTATCAATTATTCGATAGTTGATTTAATATTCGCCACATAGTTTTTTGTTTATTTGGAGAATTTTCAATAATTCCGCAGTAATACTTGTTTCTTGTTTCCCGTAATAGTTTGTGATGTTTTTTCTTTTCCTGTTTATATATGTCTTTCAAAAGTGGATGCTTTTTCTGTAGAACAAAAAGATCTCTTAATTTACAACTGGAAATTCTTAACTCCATATTTATCCATGGTTTCCCTTGATGTGTTGAGTTTACCAATGGGAAACATTGCTCAAAATAATGCTTCATAGTTTTTATAAATCCGATCGTTTTCCTATTAGCATCTTGATTGCTGTATACACAATCCCACGACTCTTGCAGTAGTGCTTGTTCAAACCGCGCTTTGTTAGCTGCTCCAAAATTCCTGGTTTGTTTTTTTGTTTGTTGGGGTAATTTGGTTTCGTCAATGGTCTTGCTCATAAGTATTAGCCTGTGGTCCGAAATTGTCGTATCTTCTACCCTGATTTGTGAAACATTATACAAATTAGTGAAAATGTTGTCTATTCGACTTTGACTAGTCGCGGTTATCCTAGTATACTGCTTCACACGATCAGTTAGACCGTAGGATCTCATTAGATTTATTAAATTGTTTGTTTCCTTAGAGTTG
>CALYMW010000128.1:0-32793 GCA_944588485.1 Phosphuga atrata
GTCTAGTCTTGTCTGTCTAGTCTTGTCTGTCTAGTCTTGTCTGTCTAGTCTTGTCTGTCTAGTCTTGTCTGTCTAGTCTTGTCTGTCTAGTCTTGTCTGTCTAGTCTTGTCTGTCTATTCTTGTCTGTCTAGTCTTGTCTGTCTAGTCTTGTCTGTCTAGTCTTGTCTGTCTAGTCTTGTCTGTCTAGTCTTGTCTGTCTAGTCTTGTCTGTCTAGTCTTGTCTGTCTAGTCTTGTCTGTCTAGTCTTGTCTGTCTAGTCTTGTCTGTCTAGTCTTGTCTGTCTAGTCTTGTCTGTCTAGTCTTGTCTGTCTAGTCTTGTCTGTCTAGTCTTGTCTGTCTAGTCTTGTCTGTCTAGTCTTGTCTGTCTAGTCTTGTCTGTCTAGTCTTGTCTGTCTAGTCTTGTCTGTCTAGTCTTGTCTGTCTAGTCTTGTCTGTCTAGTCTTGTCTGTCTAGTCTTGTCTGTCTAGTCTTGTCTGTCTAGTCTTGTCTGTCTAGTCTTGTCTGTCTAGTCTTGTCTGTCTAGTCTTGTCTGTCTAGTCTTGTCTGTCTAGTCTTGTCTGTCTAGTCTTGTCTGTCTAGTCTTGTCTGTCTAGTCTTGTCTGTCTAGTCTTGTCTGTCTAGTCTTGTCTGTCTAGTCTTGTCTGCCTAGTCTTGTCTGTCTAGTCTTGTCTGTCTAGTCTTGTCTGTCTAGTCTTGTCTGTCTAGTCTTGTCTGTCTAGTCTTGTCTGTCTAGTCTTGTCTGTCTAGTCTTGTCTGTCTAGTCTTGTCTGTCTAGTCTTGTCTGTCTAGTCTTGTCTGTCTAGTCTTGTCTGTCTAGTCCTGTCTGTCTAGTCGTGTCTGTCTAGTCTTGTCTGTCTAGTCTTGCCTGTCTAGTCTTGTCTGTCTGCGACCGCCAGTCGTGGTGTGATGGTGTTTGTGTTAACCTTAAAGTTAAACAAAGTTAAATTCTGACCTTTTAGTGGATAATATAGTCCTAAAAATTCTGGTATTTGAACTATCTCATACAGAATTTGTGTGTAATCAAATTGTTATATTGCTATCTGAGAAAAGACTCAAATTGTGCGTAGGATAAGTAAAGAGACATTGACTCAAGTGTTTGTGTGTTGTTCTTAAGAGATAAGTACTCAAAGTGTTTTACACGTTTTTCTTTTTCCATTTTCCTTTTTATTTTCTATTTTTAACATTAACGTATATATAACATTAAAGTATTAAGATCTTACAATTAGAGAACTTGTTTTAGTTTATTTTTATTTTTTTAATTTTTTTTGTAACCGCATGGCGAAAATTATCCCGCGTATTTTTTGTTTCGCGCGAAAAATCTTATCTTACAAAACGTACTTGGAGCGCACAATATTTTGAACAAATATAATAGCAAATAGCTCATAGCGCTAGGCACCGAACTCTTGCGCCGGCAAACCGGTTTCGATACACGCGCTTGGCAGTCTGTCTTTTAACAAATACTATTCCGCCCTTGCCTCTTTTTTGACGGATGTGTATGCTATTCCCTCTGATTTAAAACCAGAGTATATACCGGGTCTTTGTTATAAGGCAAGCTCAATTTATCTGTAACTGTCACTTTACGGTGCAGCGTAATGGAAGGAAACGAAGAACCTGATGGAAGTAACCCATTCTTGAGGAGAGAAGGAGTAAAATGGTCACCACCCGCCAATTCAAAGAGCAGAGAAAGATCCTTCTCCTTAACGGAAAAACGAGACAACAAAAAAATTGAACCAATCCACAGAGTTGACCTACAATCTTCCCCAGTAGAGCACCCTACCAAGAGGAAACGGCAAAATATAAACAGGCACGAGCCTTTCGAAGGAATGGGAAAGGAGCTAGAAACTATCGCTATGGAAGTAATAGCGAAAGCAAATGAACTGAGGATGCTTGTAACGGCGAACTCAAATACAAAACCTGAAGTTAAGAAAGCAACCGATGAGATGTGTACATTGGCAGATGCCCTCGAGAGAATATGGATAAGTGGGCAATTGACTCAACATGGTGAGAAAGAATCTAGTCATAAAAGGAGGCCTGTTACCAAAGAGACTAGCACGCAGACAGGAGAATCGGAAAACGACAAAGAAAAAGAGTTTCTGGAAAAATTACTACAGGAAATAAACAACGGCAACACCCTTGATGAATTCATAGAGGTAGAGCAAAAAATATGGCCCCAAAAAGCCTTTCGTACAGCGATAGAAGGGCAAGGAAACGCGCTGCTAACATCGACAGAATGGGACTTTGCCTGGTGCATTGCCGAAAACCTAAATCCCGACGCAGGTGTACCCAAAGCACTCCCCGAGGCGTATTCCAGGCCCATAAAAATGTCTAAACAAGACATTACAATAGGCAAAGTGGCATACTTGAAGCACACGATGGAAGCACCGTCCGATAACGGCGTAACCACACTAAACGACAGATATGTTTATCAAATGGTTATGGAGGAACATTCAGGAGGACCCGTGGAGGTACAAACCACTTTTAGCTGTCTACAAACATTAAAAAAACTCATACAGCACAGCGGTAGAAATAAGATCGCTATTTATAAGCCTACCGTAAAAAACTGGTTAACAGTGAAAAAAGCAATTGAATTCACCTTTGCCAGTACAAATATTGAAGTGAGGATCTATAGCAATAAAGTACATACTGCTACAAACATAGAGCCAACGCCGTCGAAAAACGACACAAATTGGACAGAGATTGTAAAAAAGCCTAGGCAAAAAAGGACAGAGGATCCGAAAAAAAAAAATACTGATGCAGTTTTTGTAAAAGAGGAAGGGCGATCATATCCTGATCTGGTCAAGATGATACGAAATGAAATTGACACCAAAACATCAGGAATAGTCATCACAAAGATGCGCCAAGTCAAATCAGGAGCTTTTACTAGAAGTAAAAGGTGGCCAAGGACAGGAACTGAGGAAAAGCATAGCACAAAAGTGCCCAACAGCAAATGTGCGTGCCATGACTGACAGCGTAATACTGCACGTCAAGGACCTGGACGCTGTTACTACAGCAGCCGAAGTAGAAGACGCTATAAGAGAACATCTCGACATTGGTGAACATGAGAAAAATGTGGACGTAAGAAATCTAAGACCGTGCTATGGGGAAAACCAGATTGCAACAGTAGCACTTCCAAAAGTTCAAGCTCTAAAGCTACTCGAAAGAAACAGAATTAGAATTGGACTTGTTGAATGCAGAATAAGGCCACGAATAAATCTTACCAAGTGTCACAGATGCTGGCAGATAGGACATACCGCAAAAGAGTGCAATGGACATGACAGACAAGAACTCTGTCTAAAATGCTGCCAAGAAGGCCACATTGCCAAACAGTGCCAAGGCGAAGAATTCTGTTCGTTTTGTCAAAGTAAGGGACACGGGGCAAATTCTGGCATGTGTCCAAGTTTCCAAAAAGTGCTGGCGGAGGCAAGGCAACACCAAAAAAATTCAAAATATTGAAAGTTCTCCAATTAAATGCAATGAGATCCCGTGGGGTGCATGACCTGCTGCATGCCACAGTGTCTGAGCTAAACATTGATATAATAATACTAAGTGAGCCAAACAAAAAAAAAATTAGTAATACAAAATGGTATGCAGACCAAAATAAAGACACCGCAATAAGAGTCATAAACAAAACTATTCCAATATTAGGCAGTGGATGTGGAACGGGCTACGTTTGGATAGAGACTGCAGAAATGATATTCTATAGCTGCTACTTTTCGCCCAACAAAAATCTGGACCACTTACAAAAGGCATTGGACGATCTGAGCGACTCCATGCGAAGCCAACGAAAACCAAAACTTATAGCCGGCGATTTTAATGCGAAATCACCATATTGGGGCTCACCAAAAATGGATCCACGTGGCGATATTGTAATGGACTGGATCTCTACCATGGACCTGAATATAAGAAATGAAGGAAATGAACCAACTTTCCAGCGCAGGGAGTCCGAGTCGATTATTGACCTCACACTCACAACTAATAATTTAGCTTTCAAAATAGGAAACTGGAAAGTCCTACAGAGGGAATCCTTAAGTGACCACAATTATATCTTCTACACGATTAAAGACTGTCAAACCTGCATCTCCCCCAGGTACATGGGAAATAGGAGATGGCCCACCAGAACAACTCCCGCAATATTACAAAACTTCGGCCTTAATCTTGAGGAACAAATCAAAAAGTCAAAAGACCGTAGAGCAGAGTCGTTTATAATGACTCTAAGCAAAGCATATGAGGCAACATTCCCACAAAAAAGGCGGTTTGTAAAACCCAGGGGTGTCTATTGGTGGAACGATGAAATCGCTTCCTCAAGGGCAGCTTGCATTGCGTCTAGACGCATGTATCTGCGCAAAGGAAGAAAGAATTCAGACCTAGCTCTCAGGGAAAAATACAGACAAGAATATGTAACTGCCAAAAAGTCTCTCAGACAAAAAATAAACGCTTCTAAACGTTTTCACTGGCAAAACCTGTGCCAAAAATTAACGAAGATACCTGGGGGGATGCGTATAAAATCGCAATGCGAGGGCTGAAAATAAGGCACCCAATTTTACAGGTTCCGATGGAAAAGATGTTGGAGGTGGTAGACGCACTGTTCCCCACTCATGAAGAGCCGAGCTGGGAGCAACCCAACGTGACGGAGGTAGTCCCATTTACGGAAGATGAATTACTAAGAGCCAGCCAACGTATTCGCAATGGTAGAGCGCCAGGACTAGACGGACTACCACCTGAGGCTCTAAAAGCCGCAGTAGATAAATTCCCAACATATGTCCTAAACGTAATGAACCATATAGCTAGTGATGGGATCTTTCCCGACGACTGGAAAAAAGCCAAGCTGGTGCTAATTAAGAAAGGTGATAAAGCACCACAGGAACCTTCCTCATATAGGCCCCTCTGCCTCTTAGATGTTTCAGGCAAACTCTTGGAACACCTGATACTTTGCTGACTAAAACTAGAACTTAGGTCAGGAAAACAACTGTCAGAAAAACAATATGGCTTCCGAGAGGGAAAATCAACAGTAGACGCTATAGCGAAAGTCATTGAAGTAGCAAAAAAATCGCAAGCGGGCACACAGAGAACTAGAAAGGTTTGTGCCCTTATCACTCTTGACGTAAGCAACGCTTTTAACTCAGCTGCCTGGCAAAACATTTTTGAAGAGCTCTCAGCAAGAGGTATCTCACCATACCTGCTACGTCTGGTACGAAGCTACCTACATAATAGGAAAGTTGTACTCCAAGAAAACAACAAATTAGTGGAGCGTGATGTCTGTAGTGGGGTGCCGCAGGGCTCTGTTTTGGGACCGACACTATGGAATGTCCTTTACGACGGAGTACTCAGACTAAAGCTACCGGAAGGTGTGGACATCGTGGGTTTCGCTGATGATTTGGCACTTGTAGTGTCGGAGAAGACGGAAATGGAAACTATGTCGAGAGCAAACAGGGCCATTGAAAAGGTGAACAAATGTATGAAAATCAAGAATCTGAAGTTTGCACAAGAAAAGACAGAAGCTGTATTGCTAACTGGACTACGAAAAACGAAACCCATCACATTTAAAATAAAAGGAGAAAAAATAACCCCATAGGAATCGCTCAAATATCTAGGTGTAACCTTTGACAAGAGTCTATCCTTTAATCGCCATATCACCACAGTGGCAGCCAAACCACTGAAAACTGCAGCAGCGTTAGATAAATTAATGCCCAACGTAGGAGGACCCCGCAGTAGTAAGCGAAAACTTCTTTGCTCGGTGGTTCACTCCACAATGCTCTACGCAGCCCCGATTTGGGCAAAGGCTTTGAGAAAACATGTGATTAGACAAAACTTGGTAACCGTTCAAAGAAAAATGGCCTTGAGAGTATACTGTGCTTACCGGACTGTCTCTAGGGATGCTGCCCTACTGTTGGCCGGCATACCACCTATAGAACTTATGGCAGAAGAGAGGGTAGAAATCTACAATGGCAGATTAAACGGCGATGGCACACAGGCTGACAAAAAGGCTCTAGCGAAGGCCCGAATGTACCAGGCCTGGCAAAACCAGTGGAGTCTATCCACTAAGGGATACTGGACCAGAATCCTAATCCCTGATGTGGAGCGTTGGGCAACTAGAAAACACGGGGAAACAAATTTTTACGTCACCCAAGTTTTGAGCGGACATGGCTGTTTCAGGAACTTTCTCCATAGCATCGGTAGGGCCACAGATTGCCTCTGCATTTACTGTGGACTTATGGGCAGATACATTAAGCATGATCCAAGACATCATGACCATAAAAATGCTAGACGAGCGGAAAGGCAAAGAAGCCGAAAAGATAAAAAATGTTAGTACCTGAACCCCTAATCACTGTAAGTGGAGGGGGGATGTAGGGGCAACACTATACAGCAACATCTTGAAAGTTATGCGAAAAGCGGTCCCAAGATGCTTGTGTTATTCCGGAGGGTCCACTTGCTAAGTTAACCGTGAGGTGCTTACTACGACCCCAAAAAAAAAAAAAAAAAAAGTCTTGTCTGTCTAGTCTTGTCTGTCTAGTCTGGTCTGTCTAGTCTTGTCTGTCTAGTCTTGTCTGTCTAGTCTTGTCTGTCTAGTCTTGTCTGTCTAGTCTTGTCTGTCTAGTCTTGTCTGTCTAGTCTTGTCTGTCTAGTCTTGTCTGTCTAGTCTTGTGTGTCTAGTCTTGTCTGTCTAGTCTTGTCTGTCTAGTCTTGTCTGTCTAGTCTTGTCTGTCTAGTCTTGTCTGTCTAGTCTTGTCTGTCTAGTCTTGTCTGTCTAGTCTTGTCTGTCTAGTCTTGTCTGTCTAGTCTTGTCTGTCTAGTCTTGTCTGTCTAGTCTTGTCTGTCTAGTCTTGTCTGTCTAGTCTTGTCTGTCTAGTCTTGTCTGTCTAGTCTTGTCTGTCTAGTCTTGTCTGTCTAGTCTTGTCTGTCTAGTCTTGTCTGTCTAGTCTTGTCTGTCTAGTCTTGTCTGTCTCGTCTTGTCTGTCTAGTCTTGTCTGTCTAGTCTTGTCTGTCTAGTCTTGTCTGTCTAGTCTTGTCTGTCTAGTCTTGTCTGTCTAGTCTTGTCTGTCTAGTCTTGTCTGTCTAGTCTTGTCTGTCTAGTCTTGTCTGTCTAGTCTTGTCTGTCTAGTCTTGTCTGTCTAGTCTTGTCTGTCTAGTCTTGTCTGTCTAGTCTTGTCTGTCTAGTCTTGTCTGTCTAGTCTTGTCTGTCTAGTCTTGTCTGTCTAGTCTTGTCTGTCTAGTCTTGTCTGTCTAGTCTTGTCTGTCTAGTCTTGTCTGTCTAGTCTTGTCTGTCTAGTCTTGTCTGTCTAGTCTTGTCTGTCTAGTCTTGTCTGTCTAGTCTTGTCTGTCTAGTCTTGTCTGTCTAGTCTTGTCTGTCTAGTCTTGTCTGTCTAGTCTTGTCTGTCTAGTCTTGTCTGTCTAGTCTTGTCTGTCTAGTCTTGTCTGTCTAGTCTTGTCTGTCTAGTCTTGTCTGTCTAGTCTTGTCTGTCTAGTCTTGTCTGTCTAGTCTTGTCTGTCTAGTCTTGTCTGTCTAGTCTTGTCTGTCTAGTCTTGTCTGTCTAGTCTTGTCTGTCTAGTCTTGTCTGTCTAGTCTTGTCTGTCTAGTCTTGTCTGTCTAGTCTTGTCTGTCTAGTCTTGTCTGTCTAGTCTTGTCTGTCTAGTCTTGTCTGTCTAGTCTTGTCTGTCTAGTCTTGTCTGTCTAGTCTTGTCTGTCTAGTCTTGTCTGTCTAGTCTTGTCTGTCTAGTCTTGTCTGTCTAGTCTTGTCTGTCTAGTCTTGTCTGTCTAGTCTTGTCTGTCTAGTCTTGTCTGTCTAGTCTTGTCTGTCTAGTCTTGTCTGTCTAGTCAAATCAAATCAAATCAAATCAAAATAATTTATTTCATTATCTAAACATAACAGTATGACACAATATTAATATACTAAAAAATAAGGAAGTGACATTCTGCAATATTAAATGAAATTTGTCGAGGATACAATCTGTACTACCTTTGATAGTATTTAATTTGTGCGTAGTATTCTTGGATAGAGTATGGTTCCAGATGTATGAGGACACGTTGAAGCTCCTTCTTGAAATCATTACTTTTCTTAATTTGTTTTAAATATTTGGGCAAGCCATTGAATAAGTCAATATTGCTGTATGGGGGCATCTTCTGTGACATGGTTAACTTGTGAAGCGGCTTTTTATAATTATAACCCTTACTTCGGGTATCCCTCGTGTGTTTAAATGTGTATTCTTCAAACAGGTGTTTGTTTTTACATAAGAATATTACTGACTCGTAGACATACGTGCCCGTAACCGTTAATATTTTAGCGGATTTGAATACTCCTCTACATGATTCAGAATATTCTAGATTATAGATAATGCGTATTGCCGCTTTTTGGATCTTGAACACATCGTTAATTGTTGTGCCACGGCCCCCAGAACATTATACCAAATCTTAGGTGGCTGTGGAGATTTGCGAAATAAACCATTTTTAAAATGTTGCGATTTAAATATCGTTTGAGGGTTCTAAGGGCATATACAGCCTTACTTAGTTTTTTTGTTAGGTTGGAAACGTGGGATGTCCAGTCGAGCGTATCATCTACATATAATCCTAGGAGTCTTGCTTCATGTTGAATATTTAACGTGTTATCCTCTAGTGCAATTTCGGAGGTGTATCTTTTCTTGTCTCTGTTTGTTTTAAATAGTATTAAGTTTGTCTTGTTTTGGTTTAGGAGTAATCTATTTTCGTTGAACCAAGTTGTTAATGAACTAAAAATTGATTTAATGTTGGGTTCGATGTCTTCTGCTGTTATATTTACCGACATTAGGCTAGTGTCATCCGCATAAATGATCATTTTCGTAATATTGTTGAGGGGCACATCTGGTAGATCGTTTATATATAGTGTGAACAGTAGGGGTCCAAGGGTGCTGCCCTGTGGTATTCCCATATTGATCGTAGATGGACATGATCTTTCCTTGCCGTTTGGTGTATATATTTCTAGTATCTGTTTCCTATTGTACAGGTAAGAGGAAATCCAATTGAATGCTGTCCCTCTAATTCCGTATTTTCCTAATTTTGTTAGTAAGATTGGATGGTCCACGGTATCATAGGCCTTAGATAAGTCTAAGAGTATCCCGCACGGTATATAGTCGCCTTCAATTTGCTGTAATGCTTCTTTAATAAATTCAAAACATGCTGTATCCGTATTACGTCCTTTTAAGAATCCATGCTGGTGGTTGTTTATTATATTGTGTTTATTTGTAAAATCGATGATTCTTTTACAGATTAATTTTTCTAATATTATCGAAAAGGATGATTGTATACAAATTGGTCGGAAATTTTCCAGTTTATCTCTATCCCCTTTTTTATGAACTGGTATCATTTTTGAGAACTTTAATGCTTCAGGAAAAATGCCTTCCTTGAAGGAGTTTCTCATCCACTCCAGTACTTTTAGTGTTTTTCAGGTTTTTTATAACGTAACTAAGTTCTTCTTGAGTGGTTGGATAGAGAAATATTGTTTCTCTGTTGTTAATTAAATTGTCCTTAAATATTTTATTTTGTAGATGAGCAGTCATTATCTTAGGTTGTTCGGAGAAAAAAATATTAATGGCATTGGGGTTATGATTTGGTCCAAAATTGGGCGATGTGGCTGTCTTCTCTTTAAGTTGTGAAATTTCTGCTACTGCCTTCCACGTTGCGTTTACTATATTTCCACTCTCAATGATATTGTATTCATAGTAACTCTTTTTGTCTTGACGTAATAGTCTCTTATATCGACGGAGAAGTCTATTCCGGTTGCGTTTCAGGGCTGTATTCGTTTGTGATAGTATACCATATAATTCGATGCGTTTTCGCATATTTTCAAGCGAGTTATTGGAGAAGATCTTTTTCTTTTTTTGTGTATTCTTTACTCTTATTAGCGGAAAACACTGATTGAAATGATTTTGAAAAATTTGTATGAAACCATTCCATTGTTTGTCTATCTCGGAGCTGTGTGTGGACGATATTTCCTCCCAAACTTCATTTTGTATAGTTTCTTTAAAATCCCTCAAGTGTTCTTCCGTATAAGTTCTCAGTGTTCTATAAGTAGGTTGGATTTTTTCAGTTTCAAAGATTATGTATTGTGCAAGATGGTCGGATATCAAATAATTTAAAGATTGAGTTGTATATTGCATCCCTTTGCTGACAGCAATATTGTCTATACATGATTTAAAATTAGTGAGGCTTCTTTCTTCGAATGTTAGGCCCATATTAAAAGAATCAAACAGGGTTTTGAAATCTCTGCTATTAGTAGTAGATTTTAGAATGTCCACGTTGAAATCGCCTGCTATAATGCATTGTTTCTTTTCTTTATGCAATTTATCTAATAGATTATGTAATTTGTGTAAAAAATGTTTAAAATTAGTAAGAGGTGTTCTGTATATTCCTATTAAAATTATGTTATTCTTATTTAATTTGGCCTCTATCGCCGTACATTCAAAAGCATAGTTTTCGGCGAGAGAGTTGATATCCTCCCTAACTATAAAACTTTCAGCCCTATGACAATATATAGCTACTCCGCCATGTTTCCGTTCTTCGCGGCAAAATTGTGAGGCTAATTGAAAATTATTTATTTTGACTGTCTTGAGTTGCTCTATGCTTTTCCAGTGCTCGGTCAAGATGAGATATTGGCATTCCTGGTTACTTTGTATCATGAACTCGATTTGATCTACCGAGTTACCTATTGATTGGCTGTTTATATTTATCAGCCCAAATTTGTGGCTTGTGTTTTCATTATTCTTATTTTCATTTTCTGTTTTATTTTTATTTCTTCAATGTTTTGGATTCTTTGGGCACGTTCGGTAAAATTTCCTTGACGGTTTCTATTGTTTAATCTAAAATTGAACCGTTGGTGTAAAATACCCTCGGGCCAAAATGCTGCATCATACACTCTTTCCTTTAGGTTCAAGTCTACGCCTACTTTAAAGCTATTATTATCGGGCATTTGGAATTTTTGTGTCAGTTTTTCGACGATGAAGCTGGTTCTATCATATCCTGTTTTTTCCATTAAATAGTTTAATACAATTTCCTCATTCACATGTTCCTTTGCTCTAGATATATGGAGCCAGATTTTACTAGGTAGGTTTTCTCGTCCGGCAAATCCTGTAGCAGATTCGTCGTCACTTAGTTTTGCTTTACCAATGGAAAACTTTTTTATCCTCCTTTTAGGTGCAATAAAATTTAAATCCTCATTTTGTGTGTTTGTGTTGGTACTTCTGTCCTTGTCCCCTTGTTGCGTTTCTTTTCCAGCGTTGAACGTGGATGTGGTTGCCTTCTTCTTATTTTTGGGTTCTATTGTTACAGTCTGTCTTTGGTCCGCTTCCGTCCTCTGAACATTTCGATTATTGTTCACAGTTTGATTGGTTGCCGCCGTATCACTTTCGTGTATTTCAATTTCTCTTTGGGGAAGATTATCTACCGAGCTC
Source organism: Phosphuga atrata (assembly GCA_944588485.1). Taxonomy (NCBI): domain Eukaryota; kingdom Metazoa; phylum Arthropoda; class Insecta; order Coleoptera; family Silphidae; genus Phosphuga; species Phosphuga atrata. The sequence continues at coordinate 11,420 of CALYMW010000128.1, forward strand.
CCGCGCGGTTGAGATGCGAAGAGTGTTGCCTCGCTGTTACTGTTGACATCCGCAAGATGTGTTTCTATCAAGGTAGGATTGTTTACTTCTGTTATTGTTTTTCTTTTTTCTTTTTCTAGCAATAATTCAATATATGCCTCCAGGGTTGAGACATATTTTTTTAGGATTGCATTTTTATCCTCCATCTCCATTATTGTCTTTTTTAAGTAAAAATTTTCACTATATTCTGTGTTTACAAATTCTAATATTTCTGGAGTTTTCACAGAAAATTCTTGAACTTCGCGGAAATCATGTTCGCAGGCATTATTACGTTTCTTTTTTTCATGCGCTAGGCATCCCGCATGGTAACAATTCTTACATTTTATACAAAATAGTGGTTTTGCGACTTTTTTCGTACAATAATTGCAAAGCACTTCGTTTAACACTTTATCGTCCGCCATGTTCACAAACTCGACTGTCTTGTCTGTCTAGTCTTGTCTGTCTAGTCTTGTCTGTCTAGTATTGTCTGTCTAGTCTTGTCTGTCTAGTATTGTCTGTCTAGTCTTGTCTGTCTAGTCTTGTCTGTCTAGTCTTGTCTGTCTAGTCTTGTCTGTCTAGTCTTGTCTGTCTAGTCTTGTCTGTCTAGTCTTGTCTGTCTAGTCTTGTCTGTCTAGTCTTGTCTGTCTAGTCTTGTCTGTCTAGTCTTGTCTGTCTAGTCTTGTCTGTCTAGTCTTGTCTGTCTAGTCTTGTCTGTCTAGTCTTGTCTGTCTAGTCTTGTCTGTCTAGTCTTGTCTGTCTAGTCTTGTCTGTCTAGTCTTGTCTGTCTAGTCTTGTCTGTCTAGTCTTGTCTGTCTAGTCTTGTCTGTCTAGTCTTGTCTGTCTAGTCTTGTCTGTCTAGTCTTGTCTGTCTAGTCTTGTCTGTCTAGTCTTGTCTGTCTAGTCTTGTCTGTCTAGTCTTGTCTGTCTAGTCTTGTCTGTCTAGTCTTGTCTGTCTAGTCTTGTCTGTCTAGTCTTGTCTGTCTAGTCTTGTCTGTCTAGTCTTGTCTGTCTAGTCTTGTCTGTCTAGTCTTGTCTGTCTAGTCTTGTCTGTCTAGTCTGTCTAGTCTTGTCTGTCTAGTCTTGTCTGTCTAGTCTTGTCTGTCTAGTCTTGTCTGTCTAGTCTTGTCTGTCTAGTCTTGTCTGTCTAGTCTTGTCTGTCTAGTCTTGTCTGTCTAGTCTTGTCTGTCTAGTCTTGTCTGTCTAGTCTTGTCTGTCTAGTCTTGTCTGTCTAGTCTTGTCTGTCTAGTCTTGTCTGTCTAGTCTTGTCTGTCTAGTCTTGTCTGTCTAGTCTTGTCTGTCTAGTCTTGTCTGTCTAGTCTTGTCTGTCTAGTCTTGTCTGTCTAGTCTTGTCTGTCTAGTCTTGTCTGTCTAGTCTTGTCTGTCTAGTCTTGTCTGTCTAGTCTTGTCTGTCTAGTCTTGTCTGTCTAGTCTTGTCTGTCTAGTCTTGTCTGTCTAGTCTTGTCTGTCTAGTCTTGTCTGTCTAGTCTTGTCTGTCTAGTCTTGTCTGTCTAGTCTTGTCTGTCTAGTCTTGTCTGTCTAGTCTTGTCTGTCTAGTCTTGTCTGTCTAGTCTTGTCTGTCTAGTCTTGTCTGTCTAGTCTTGTCTGTCTAGTCTTGTCTGTCTAGTCTTGTCTGTCTAGTCTTGTCTGTCTAGTCTTGTCTGTCTAGTCTTGTCTGTCTAGTCTTGTCTGTCTAGTCTTGTCTGTCTAGTCTTGTCTGTCTAGTCTTGTCTGTCTAGTCTTGTCTGTCTAGTCTTGTCTGTCTAGTCTTGTCTGTCTAGTCTTGTCTGTCTAGTCTTGTCTGTCTAGTCTTGTCTGTCTAGTCTTGTCTGTCTAGTCTTGTCTGTCTAGTCTTGTCTGTCTAGTCTTGTCTGTCTAGTCTTGTCTGTCTAGTCTTGTCTGTCTAGTCTTGTCTGTCTAGTCTTGTCTGTCTAGTCTTGTCTGTCTAGTCTTGTCTGTCTAGTCTTGTCTGTCTAGTCTTGTCTGTCTAGTCTTGTCTGTCTAGTCTTGTCTGTCTAGTCTTGTCTGTCTAGTCTTGTCTGTCTAGTCTTGTCTGTCTAGTCTTGTCTGTCTAGTCTTGTCTGTCTAGTCTTGTCTGTCTAGTCTTGTCTGTCTAGTCTTGTCTGTCTAGTCTTGTCTGTCTAGTCTTGTCTGTCTAGTCTTGTCTGTCTAGTCTTGTCTGTCTAGTCTTGTCTGTCTAGTCTTGTCTGTCTAGTCTTGTCTGTCTAGTCTTGTCTGTCTAGTCTTGTCTGTCTAGTCTTGTCTGTCTAGTCTTGTCTGTCTAGTCTTGTCTGTCTAGTCTTGTCTGTCTAGTCTTGTCTGTCTAGTCTTGTCTGTCTAGTCTTGTCTGTCTAGTCTTGTCTGTCTAGTCTTGTCTGTCTAGTCTTGTCTGTCTAGTCTTGTCTGTCTAGTCTTGTCTGTCTAGTCTTGTCTGTCTAGTCTTGTCTGTCTAGTCTTGTCTGTCTAGTCTTGTCTGTCTAGTCTTGTCTGTCTAGTCTTGTCTGTCTAGTCTTGTCTGTCTAGTCTTGTCTGTCTAGTCTTGTCTGTCTAGTCTTGTCTGTCTAGTCTTGTCTGTCTAGTCTTGTCTGTCTAGTCTTGTCTGTCTAGTCTTGTCTGTCTAGTCTTGTCTGTCTAGTCTTGTCTGTCTAGTCTTGTCTGTCTAGTCTTGTCTGTCTAGTCTTGTCTGTCTAGTCTTGTCTGTCTAGTCTTGTCTGTCTAGTCTTGTCTGTCTAGTCTTGTCTGTCTAGTCTTGTCTGTCTAGTCTTGTCTGTCTAGTCTTGTCTGTCTAGTCTTGTCTGTCTAGTCTTGTCTGTCTAGTCTTGTCTGTCTAGTCTTGTCTGTCTAGTCTTGTCTGTCTAGTCTTGTCTGTCTAGTCTTGTCTGTCTAGTCTTGTCTGTCTAGTCTTGTCTGTCTAGTCTTGTCTGTCTAGTCTTGTCTGTCTAGTCTTGTCTGTCTAGTCTTGTCTGTCTAGTCTTGTCTGTCTAGTCTTGTCTGTCTAGTCTTGTCTGTCTAGTCTTGTCTGTCTAGTCTTGTCTGTCTAGTCTTGTCTGTCTAGTCTTGTCTGTCTAGTCTTGTCTGTCTAGTCTTGTCTGTCTAGTCTTGTCTGTCTAGTCTTGTCTGTCTAGTCTTGTCTGTCTAGTCTTGTCTGTCTAGTCTTGTCTGTCTAGTCTTGTCTGTCTAGTCTTGTCTGTCTAGTCTTGTCTGTCTAGTCTTGTCTGTCTAGTCTTGTCTGTCTAGTCTTGTCTGTCTAGTCTTGTCTGTCTAGTCTTGTCTGTCTAGTCTTGTCTGTCTAGTCTTGTCTGTCTAGTCTTGTCTGTCTAGTCTTGTCTGTCTAGTCTTGTCTGTCTAGTCTTGTCTGTCTAGTCTTGTCTGTCTAGTCTTGTCTGTCTAGTCTTGTCTGTCTAGTCTTGTCTGTCTAGTCTTGTCTGTCTAGTCTTGTCTGTCTAGTCTTGTCTGTCTAGTCTTGTCTGTCTAGTCTTGTCTGTCTAGTCTTGTCTGTCTAGTCTTGTCTGTCTAGTCTTGTCTGTCTAGTCTTGTCTGTCTAGTCTTGTCTGTCTAGTCTTGTCTGTCTAGTCTTGTCTGTCTAGTCTTGTCTGTCTAGTCTTGTCTGTCTAGTCTTGTCTGTCTAGTCTTGTCTGTCTAGTCTTGTCTGTCTAGTCTTGTCTGTCTAGTCTTGTCTGTCTAGTCTTGTCTGTCTAGTCTTGTCTGTCTAGTCTTGTCTGTCTAGTCTTCTCTGTATAGTCTTGTCTGTCTAGTCTTGTCTGTCTAGTCTTGTCTGTCAAGTCTTGTCTGTCTAGTCTTGTCTGCCTTGTCTTGTCTGTCTAGTCTTGTCTGTCTAGTCTTGTCTGTCTAGTCTTGTCTGTCTAGTCTTGTCTGTCTAGTCTTGTCTGTCTAGTCTTGTCTGTCTAGTCTTGTCTGTCTAGTCTTGTCTGTCTAGTCTTGTCTGTCTAGTCTTGTCTGTCTAGTCTTGTCTGTCTAGTCTTGTCTGTCTAGTCTTGTCTGTCTAGTCTTGTCTGTCTAGTCTTGTCTGTCTAGTCTTGTCTGTCTAGTCTTGTCTGTCTAGTCTTGTCTGTCTAGTCTTGTCTGTCTAGTCTTGTCTGTCTAGTCTTGTCTGTCTAGTCTTGTCTGTCTAGTCTTGTCTGTCTAGTCTTGTCTGTCTAGTCTTGTCTGTCTAGTCTTGTCTGTCTAGTCTTGTCTGTCTAGTCTTGTCTGTCTAGTCTTGTCTGTCTAGTCTTGTCTGTCAAGTCTTGTCTGTCTAGTCTTGTCTGCCTTGTCTTGTCTGTCTAGTCTTGTCTGTCTAGTCTTGTTTGTCTAGTCTTGTCTGTCTAGTCTGGTCTGTCTAGTCTTGTCTGTCTAGTCTTGTCTGTCTTTTTTTTTTTTTTTTTTTTTGTGGTGAGGGGAAGCTTTTGTTGCCAAAGTGTGAGACTGGCGATTTCACGTCTTACTCACTAAACCCCATTCCACTTGGCGTCCATATGCCACCCCCGGTCGCGCTAGCATTCCGTCAGGGGGGCCGCCCGGACATGTCGCAATTACTGGCATGCCCTAGTTGTTCTTCTCTGTTTCCTTTCTTCTTCGATTTCGTTATTAACTTTTTTCCTCATTACTTCCTCTATGTAGTCCAGAATGTACTTTGTCTTCCGACTATCCGCAATTTCCTCCGCAATATTCTCCGTCCCTATTCGTCTGCAGCATAACAAGTTGACTCTCGTTCGTTCTGGAGTCCATCTGTCGCATACAAACAGGGTATGCTCCACAGTGTCCTCCCGTGGGCAGAACCAGCTCCGATCGTTGTCCCGAAGCTTAAACCTGTACAGATAAGCTCCAAAGGATCCATGTCCAGTTAGAGCTTGCGTAACGAAGTAGTTCGCTTCCCCTTCACTTTCCAGCCAGGATTTAATGTCCTTAATGAACAACTTCGAGACGCCCTGGTATTCGTCCCATCGCGTTTGCCATTTAATTATGGTCTCTTCTCTGCACTGTTCTTTGGGTTTGTCCCCCTTGTACATCTCTGCCCTTTCCATTATTTGCAGCTGGAGCGGAATCATCTTCCCAATTACGTATAGTGCTTCTGTCGGTGCAGTAATATAGCCAGATGTTATTTTTAGGGCTATTTTTCGTCCTGTCCGCTGTACCCATTGTTGGCATTGCTTCATCTTCAATCCTTCCTTCCAGATCGGCTCCGCGTACAGGACTACCGACGAGGCCGCCGTAGCAACTACCCTTCTCTTCTGTGCCTTTGGACCATGAGTGTTTAGAAGGATCCTCCCTATTTGGTTCATTGCTTTTGTTGCTTTCTCCGTCGCGTTTTTAATGTGGGCTTTCATTCTTGTGTTCCGATCTAGTGTCACTCCCAGGTACTGTACAGTTTCCTTACTACTTATCTCCCGCCCTTCCACTGCTATCTTTACTTCTGTAACCTGCCTTCTACCCTCCAGAACTATCATTTCTGTTTTTTGTGGTGCTATCTTTATCTCCATGTTGTTTAATCGTGTTATTACTTTCTCCACCATCCTGTCTCCTATTCTTTCGACTTCTTCCCTGTCTTTGCCATGAATCACTATACATAGGTCATCCGCAAAACCTATTAGTTTAGCTTTCTCCTCTTCTTTGTCCTCCTCAAATATCTCGTCGTAAAAAATGAGCCATAAGACGGGTCCTAGTATTGAGCCCTGTGGGACTTCGCAAGTTACCTTGTGGCGTTTCCCCGATGGGAGTTGTATGCCTCGGTCCTTCAGGTACTCCTGGATAATTCGGATCAAATATGTGCTCAGTTTCTTCCTCTTCATAGCTTCGATGATTTTGTCCCAAGGAGCGGAATTGAATGCATTTTGTATATCCATAGCTATAAGGATAACAATTTCCCTGCCTTTGGTTGGTCGCGTTTTGAGCCACTTTGGGTATTGGAGGACGGCTTCGAGCGCGTCCATTGTTGATTTGCCAGGGAGGAAGCCGAACTGGTTATCGCTTATAAGGTGCCTACTTGTTATTTCTTCCATTATCCTCTCCTTTATTATGCTCTCCAATACTTTCGCCATAGAGCTTATCACGCATATGGGTCTGTATTTTTTCTCCGTCTCATTTGGTTTTTGAGGTTTTTCTATCAGAACCATTCTAGCTACTTTCCATTCTTTAGGAAACCTGCCATTTTCAAGGCATTTATTCATTTCTTTTAGCACTATTTCCTGGTTTTTCCCCCATGCCGCTTGGACGATTTCCGGTGTGAACCCATCTATGCCGGGTGCCTTTCTTTTCTTCATGCGGTTCAGACTGTTTTCCAGCTCCTGTGGTGTTACATTCCATTTTTCTTCCCATCGGCACTCGATCCTTTCCATATTGATACCTGGTTTTTGGGGGAACAGTAGCTCTACCTGTTCGTTCCAGGTCTTGTCATCTAAAGCTGTCGTCATTTGTCCCGTTTTTTTTGCGACTATGCGGTATGCCTTTCCCCACACATCATCTTCTAGTTCTTTGCATAGCCTGTTCCAGCATTCCTTTTTTTGCTTCCTAATTTCTTCTTTTAGCGTCCTCTTAGCGGTTTTGTATTCCTCCTTTATACGCTCCCATTGGTCGTCGTTACAGCGTCCTCTTTTCCTCATCATCGTCCTTCGACGGTAGATACTGATCTTTCTAAGATCTGCGATCTTTCCGGTCCACCAATATGCCGCTTGCTTTCTTGGGTTATTGCCGTAGCGTTTTAGATACTTATCACAGGATACCTCGGTTTCCCTGACTAGATCCCTCATATTCTTTATTTTTTCTCGTCTATTCTGTTATTTTCCCGCAGCTTCTCCAGGTCCTCAGTCGGCTGACGCCACTTCTTATGTCTTATATGGGTAGATTTGTGTCCTTTTTTATTTTCTTCTCTGATACTGTACGTGATGTATTTGTGTCCGGACAGGCTTTCTTTTTCTTCGACTTTCCATCCAGTGGCTCTCCTTGCTAGTTTTCCTGTAGCCATTGCAATATCGATAACTGATACGCCATTTGCATTCACAAATGTCGGTTCGTTTCCTTGGTTCAGGATTTCCAGATGGCAAGTTTCCTTCATATCGTCTAGTATTTCTCCTCGTTTATCGGTGTATGCAGACCCGAATTCTCTTGATTTGGCGTTTAAATCCCCTGCTATCAATACTTCTTTCTTACTCCTTGTAACTACTTCCGTGAGTTTACCCATAAATGCCCTAAAGCTATCTATATCTTCGTTTGGGGAAAAATAGCATGATATTATTAAGATTTCTCCTATATCTATAGCTACGTAACCCGTTTCCCTGGTTGTCTCCCTTATTTTGACATTCTGTGACATAACGTTTATTACAGTATCACCGTTTATATCGCATAGTTCCTTCTGTGCCTTTTTTCTATTTGGTTCTTGCCCAATCACAATAACTATTTTTTCTTCGATTGCTGTGTGTATCATTAGATCGTATGCCCCTCTCCCTCTATCCATATTTATCTGTAGGATCCTTATGTTTGAGCTTTTGGCACAATTCCCTTTGCCTTGTTGGCTTGCTCGCTTCGCTCTTTTTGTCTTACTTCCTTTTTGTATACTTCGCATTGAACGCTGTGCGCCCTATGTCCTGCTTTGTTGCAGTTGGGGCAGTACGGTTCCTCTGTGCATTCTGCCGCTTTATGACCGGGTTTCGCGCATTTGACGCAGGATTTACTTCTGTCTTCGTTTTTACAGTCCACGGCTCTGTGTCCATATCCCCAGCATCTGAAACATTTTAGCACCTCCGTGATTGCAAAGATTTTGCAAGATGACGCTCCTACCAGTAAGTATTTGTGTGCTATCAGCTCATTTGCACTCGTAGATGATGTGTTTATTATTGCCTTCTGACATCCTCCTGCTGTCTGCCATAGCTTCCTCACTATTGTCCGGGCTTCCTCCGACTTCACTACTTCCTTAATTGCCTCCACGATTTCGTCTTTGGTGGTTATCAAGTCGAGTCCCACGATTTGCAGTGTTTTCCTTTTTTCCAGTCTGGTGTCCACTATTCTTAAATTTCTCTCCTTTTGCGCCAAGCTGTCCTTCATTTTGTCCAGTACTCCACTCCCTTTCCTCGCGGTTACGATTAGGTCTCCTCTTCTTGTTTGTCTAATTTGTCTAATACCTTGGTCTCCATTCGCCTCTATGGCTTCCCCCCTAACTTCTTTCAGAAGTTCCGCGTATGTTCTGTCACCTTTCATGAACACCAGGGCTTCAGTTTTTTGTGTCTTCCCTTGCTTTTTTTGTTGTTTCTCTCTTTCCCTTTCATCGCAGAACATAGTGCAGGAGAACGTACGTCTCCTCCATGCCATTTTTAGGACTTTTCTCCCCTTATCTGGGTCCATGCCTGGAATTACCATGCATGCCAGTTCTCTTATTCCCTCTTCCTCTATTTCTTGTCCCAGCTTCTCTAGAGCTATTAAAGCCCTATCTAGGTCATCAGGAATCATTACTCTAATTATTTTGCTCTCCTCCGCAATTTCTTTGCCATTTGCCTTCCTAATTATTCTCCTGGTGACGGATACTGTATCGTCTTCCTCCCTCTCGTAGTTCCGGGTATCTGTCTCTCACAGCTTTTGGTATTTCTATTTCCCTACCAGTTTCTGGTTTTTTAACTCCACACAGAATTACTTTTTCGCCTGCTCCTATCGGACATCCCTTGGCTTCCTTTACTCTTTCGAACATGTCTTCCTCCCATTCGGCCTCCAGCCAGTCTTTTAGCTCCATTTCCTCCTTGCCTTCTAGAGTTCGTCTAATTTTTTGCACGAGCATCCTAGTTGCTTTCGCACTTTCGGTCTCTGCCTCGTAGGGACTTCTCGTAGAGACCTCCAGGGTCTGTGTGCCGGCACAGCACACAGATGTCGGTGCCAGTTGGTCGGGCGTAGTTTGGGTATCTACGTCATAGGTCGGGATCTCTACTTTCTCCCATTTGTGGGTCTCTAACCAATCCTGTACCGTCTCCTTGTTGAGTGTATATACTTGTTTTTTCATGTGCCCTATGATGGTTTTTATATCTCTTTTAGTGTTAGGGTTTTCCTCCGTTAATTTCGCCAGCTGTGCCGTGAATTGTGTCAACATGTGAATTGCTTCGATGATGTTGTACGCGATTGGGCACTCCTTTTTTTTTGATAGGGTCTATTTTGTCGGAATCGGTGGTCTCAATTGACGTGTCTCCCACCTTCCTTTTCTTGGTCAGCAGAGCAGCAGGCAGAGAATTGCACCTTTGCCTTTGTCCGGCGGGGTGCAGCCTGTTGTGTGGCAGCCTAAGGCTATCGGCTGCCTGGTCTCTCGCGGCGGGTATTTTCCTGTCGGTAGACAGTCTCTCCTCAGCTTTGTCTCCCTCTCCCGTAGACAGACTGCGTGTCGAAGGTTTGCTCCCCCCAGAATCCGTGGAGCGGCCCGAGATTAACTCGGGGTGGGATTCCGGGCCATTGGCCCTACCCACCTGGGGTATTGTGTTTTTAACGAACGACATTTCCATATTTGTGGCTGACCCACCTAGACCGGCGCCACTGGGTCTAAGGAACTTTTTTTTGTTAAAGAGGATTTTCCCCTCTGTGCAAGCCTGTTGGTCCGCGGGAGCTATTTTATTTCACTCCTACCCTCCAACCCTGCTGGATGCAGGGCCAGTGAGCATTCCCCTATCCGCCACCTGGGGAAGTCTTGTCTGTCTAGTCTTGTCTGTCTAGTCTTGTCTGTCTAGTCTTGTCTGTCTAGTCTTGTCTGTCTAGTCTTGTCTGTCTAGTCTTGTCTGTCTAGTCTTGTCTGTCTAGTCTTGTCTGTCTAGTCTTGTCTGTCTAGTCTTGTCTGTCTAGTCTTGTCTGTCTAGTCTTGTCTGTCTAGTCTTGTCTGTCTAGTCTTGTCTGTCTAGTCTTGTCTGTCTAGTCTTGTCTGTCTAGTCTTGTCTGTCTAGTCTTGTCTGTCTAGTCTTGTCTGTCTAGTCTTGTCTGTCTAGTCTTGTCTGTCTAGTCTTGTCTGTCTAGTCTTGTCTGTCTAGTCTTGTCTGTCTAGTCTTGTCTGTCTAGTCTTGTCTGTCTAGTCTTGTCTGTCTAGTCTTGTCTGTCTAGTCTTGTCTGTCTAGTCTTGTCTGTCTAGTCTTGTCTGTCTAGTCTTGTCTGTCTAGTCTTGTCTGTCTAGTCTTGTCTGTCTAGTCTTGTCTGTCTAGTCTTGTCTGTCTAGTCTTGTCTGTCTAGTCTTGTCTGTCTAGTCTTGTCTGTCTAGTCTTGTCTGTCTAGTCTTGTCTGTCTAGTCTTGTCTGTCTAGTCTTGTCTGTCTAGTCTTGTCTGTCTAGTCTTGTCTGTCTAGTCTTGTCTGTCTAGTCTTGTCTGTCTAGTCTTGTCTGTCTAGTCTTGTCTGTCTAGTCTTGTCTGTCTAGTCTTGTCTGTCTAGTCTTGTCTGTCTAGTCTTGTCTGTCTAGTCTTGTCTGTCTAGTCTTGTCTGTCTAGTCTTGTCTGTCTAGTCTTGTCTGTCTAGTCTTGTCTGTCTAGTCTTGTCTGTCTAGTCTTGTCTGTCTAGTCTTGTCTGTCTAGTCTTGTCTGTCTAGTCTTGTCTGTCTAGTCTTGTCTGTCTAGTCTTGTCTGTCTAGTCTTGTCTGTCTAGTCTTGTCTGTCTAGTCTTGTCTGTCTAGTCTTGTCTGTCTAGTCTTGTCTGTCTAGTCTTGTCTGTCTAGTCTTGTCTGTCTAGTCTTGTCTGTCTAGTCTTGTCTGTCTAGTCTTGTCTGTCTAGTCTTGTCTGTCTAGTCTTGTCTGTCTAGTCTTGTCTGTCTAGTCTTGTCTGTCTAGTCTTGTCTGTCTAGTCTTGTCTGTCTAGTCTTGTCTGTCTAGTCTTGTCTGTCTAGTCTTGTCTGTCTAGTCTTGTCTGTCTAGTCTTGTCTGTCTAGTCTTGTCTGTCTAGTCTTGTCTGTCTAGTCTTGTCTGTCTAGTCTTGTCTGTCTAGTCTTGTCTGTCTAGTCTTGTCTGTCTAGTCTTGTCTGTCTAGTCTTGTCTGTCTAGTCTTGTCTGTCTAGTCTTGTCTGTCTAGTCTTGTCTGTCTAGTCTTGTCTGTCTAGTCTTGTCTGTCTAGTCTTGTCTGTCTAGTCTTGTCTGTCTAGTCTTGTCTGTCTAGTCTTGTCTGTCTAGTCTTGTCTGTCTAGTCTTGTCTGTCTAGTCTTGTCTGTCTAGTCTTGTCTGTCTAGTCTTGTCTGTCTAGTCTTGTCTGTCTAGTCTTGTCTGTCTAGTCTTGTCTGTCTAGTCTTGTCTGTCTAGTCTTGTCTGTCTAGTCTTGTCTGTCTAGTCTTGTCTGTCTAGTCTTGTCTGTCTAGTCTTGTCTGTCTAGTCTTGTCTGTCTAGTCTTGTCTGTCTAGTCTTGTCTGTCTAGTCTTGTCTGTCTAGTCTTGTCTGTCTAGTCTTGTCTGTCTAGTCTTGTCTGTCTAGTCTTGTCTGTCTAGTCTTGTCTGTCTAGTCTTGTCTGTCTAGTCTTGTCTGTCTAGTCTTGTCTGTCTAGTCTTGTCTGTCTAGTCTTGTCTGTCTAGTCTTGTCTGTCTAGTCTTGTCTGTCTAGTCTTGTCTGTCTAGTCTTGTCTGTCTAGTCTTGTCTGTCTAGTCTTGTCTGTCTAGTCTTGTCTGTCTAGTCTTGTCTGTCTAGTCTTGTCTGTCTAGTCTTGTCTGTCTAGTCTTGTCTGTCTAGTCTTGTCTGTCTAGTCTTGTCTGTCTAGTCTTGTCTGTCTAGTCTTGTCTGTCTAGTCTTGTCTGTCTAGTCTTGTCTGTCTAGTCTTGTCTGTCTAGTCTTGTCTGTCTAGTCTTGTCTGTCTAGTCTTGTCTGTCTAGTCTTGTCTGTCTAGTCTTGTCTGTCTAGTCTTGTCTGTCTAGTCTTGTCTGTCTAGTCTTGTCTGTCTAGTCTTGTCTGTCTAGTCTTGTCTGTCTAGTCTTGTCTGTCTAGTCTTGTCTGTCTAGTCTTGTCTGTCTAGTCTTGTCTGTCTAGTCTTGTCTGTCTAGTCTTGTCTGTCTAGTCTTGTCTGTCTAGTCTTGTCTGTCTAGTCTTGTCTGTCTAGTCTTGTCTGTCTAGTCTTGTCTGTCTAGTCTTGTCTGTCTAGTCTTGTCTGTCTAGTCTTGTCTGTCTAGTCTTGTCTGTCTAGTCTTGTCTGTCTAGTCTTGTCTGTCTAGTCTTGTCTGTCTAGTCTTGTCTGTCTAGTCTTGTCTGTCTAGTCTTGTCTGTCTAGTCTTGTCTGTCTAGTCTTGTCTGTCTAGTCTTGTCTGTCTAGTCTTGTCTGTCTAGTCTTGTCTGTCTAGTCTTGTCTGTCTAGTCTGTCTAGTCTTGTCTGTCTAGTCTTGTCTGTCTAGTCTTGTCTGTCTAGTCTTGTCTGTCTAGTCTTGTCTGTCTAGTCTTGTCTGTCTAGTCTTGTCTGTCTAGTCTTGTCTGTCTAGTCTTGTCTGTCTAGTCTTGTCTGTCTAGTCTTGTCTGTCTAGTCTTGTCTGTCTAGTCTTGTCTGTCTAGTCTTGTCTGTCTAGTCTTGTCTGTCTAGTCTTGTCTGTCTAGTCTTGTCTGTCTAGTCTTGTCTGTCTAGTCTTGTCTGTCTAGTCTTGTCTGTCTAGTCTTGTCTGTCTAGTCTTGTCTGTCTAGTCTTGTCTGTCTAGTCTTGTCTGTCTAGTCTTGTCTGTCTAGTCTTGTCTGTCTAGTCTTGTCTGTCTAGTCTTGTCTGTCTAGTCTTGTCTGTCTAGTCTTGTCTGTCTAGTCTTGTCTGTCTAGTCTTGTCTGTCTAGTCTTGTCTGTCTAGTCTTATCTGTCTAGTCTTGTCTGTCTAGTCTTGTCTGTCTAGTCTTGTCTGTCTAGTCTTGTCTGTCTAGTCTTGTCTGTCTAGTCTTGTCTGTCTAGTCTTGTTTGTCTAGTCTTGTCTGTCTAGTCTTGTCTGTCTAGTCTTGTCTGTCTAGTCAATTCAATTCAATTTCAATTTCCATTTATTTCTCTATTCAAGCTACATAGCTAAAATAAATGTCAAACATAATATATAATATAATAGATAACATAATGTGAAATACACTACTAATTATACAATTTAAAGTAAAACTAATAATTATAATAATAGACTCAATAAAAGATATAATAACTACAATATAGTGTAACACAAATTTATAAATTCAAGTTGTAAGTTGGAAACTGCCAGTTAGGATTTGTACTGTAGATATTCTTCTTTATTATATGGTTCAATATTTTTTAGATATTCAAATATTTTCTCTTTAAATATCTTCAGTTTATTTATGCCTTTGAAAGTAATTGGCAAGATGTTATATAGTTGTATACAATTATAGTGTGGGCCTTTTTCTGTAATGGTCAAGTTGTGCTTTGGTGGTATGTAGTGGGTTTTTTTCCTCCGCGTGTCAATCACATTTTGGTTTTCACTTTCTTTAAACTCTTTTTTATTTTTATAAATAAAAATTTGTGATTCGTAAATATATATACCCACTAGCGTTAGTAGGTTTGCCTCTTTGAAAACTCCCCTACATGATTGTCTATACTTTAGGTTATACATAATCCTTAATGCCTGTTTTTGAATTCTGAAAACATTCTGAACATTTGATCCGCCCCCCCAAAATATAATACCAAAACGCAAATGAGATAGGAAATTAGCGTAATACACTATTTTTAATACTTCTCGGCTTACGTGACGCTTCAAGATTCGCAAAGCGTATGTTGTTTTGTTTAATTTTGTTTGTAAGACACTTATATGTTCGTCCCAGCTTAAGTCGCTACTTATGTGGATTCCTAGTAGTCTGACGTTTCCTTTCACTTCTAACTTATTTCTGCCAAATTGCACATGCTGTGGGTGAAGTAATGTTGATCTCTTTGTTTTGAATATTATGATGTTGGTTTTGTCTTCATTTATAATTAATTTATTTGCATGGAACCATATTTTCAAAGACTGAATTCCTATATCAGTTTTCAAAACAACTTCTTCTAAAGTTCTATGGCCCAGTAGCAGGCTGGTGTCATCTGCGAAATTAACCATTTTATATGTTTCCTGGTCTATTGTTGAGGGAAGGTCATTTAAATATACTGTGAAGAGCAAAGGACCTAAGATACTGCCTTGAGGTATCCCCACTGCAGTAACTATAGTATTTGATTTTTGGGAACCATGTTCTGTATTCAGTTTAATTTGTTGTGTTCTCTTGTTTAAGTATGACCTGTACCATTCTAAGGCTACTCCCCTAATCCCAGATTTGTCAAGTTTATCTAGGAGGATGGCATGGTTTACAGTATCATATGCTTTGGATAAGTCTAGTAAAACTCCACATGGTATTTGGCGGGCCTCTAGATATTTCAAAACGTTATTAATGAAGTCGAAACAAGCAGTTTCGATGCTTCTTCCCTTAAGGAAGCCATGTTGAGTTTTTGTGAATAACTTATGTCTATTTAAAAAAAGCGATGGTTCTGTATGCCATTACCTTCTCAAAGATTTTTGAGAACGATGGTATGATATGAATTGGCCTGTAATTTATAAAAAGGTTTTTGTCTCCATTTTTATAAATAGGTACAATTATGGCGTGTTTTAGCAATTCTGGGAAGATGGCATATTTTAGTGAATTATTAATGATGTAATTTAGTGGTTCCAATATTTCCCAAATAACGTTTTTAATTACAGAAATAGATATCTCGTCATATCCAGCGCTTCTTTTGTTTTTGAGAGACATTACTATATTGAAAATTTCATTTTCCGTAACTGGCTCTAAGAAAAGAGAATTGCAATTTTCATTAATTTGATTAGTATATTCTATTCGAGGAATCTGTCTTAATAATTTTTCTGCCATTTCTGCATAAAATTCGTTTAAATTATTTGCCACACTTTGAGGGGGTGCATGTTCTTTGAGGAAACTTGTTTGGTCTTTTTTATCATTTTTTAAATTTACTAATCCACTCACAACACTCCACGTTGAATTTGATACGTTTTTTGAATATTTTATTTGATTTTCTAAGTTAATATTTTTCGCCCTTTTTAGTAGATCGTCGTAATGCCTTCGCGCTTTGTTAAACTTCTTTTTATATTCGACATTAAAATTACCCAATACTTGTAATATTTCCATATTTCTTCTCACCTTACCTATTTCTGGGTTTTTGAATATGTAGTTCTTGTTTTGGGCATTCATGTTGGTGGGAACTTTGGGGTAACAGTTGTTAAAGAGTGTTAAAAATTTATTCATAAAAGTGCTCCACTGATCATTTACTTCATTTATATTTATTGTGAAGATTTCCAACCACGTTTCTTGTCTTAGTACTTGTTTAAAATTTAATGTATTTTGGTCAGAAAAATGTCTCATTATTTTTATTTTTGTTTTTATTTTGTTGTAATTTTGAAAAGAGATTATTTGGGCGCTGTGGTCTGAAATTTGGTAATCTTTTGTTTCCACCGTGAATATCATCTCCTTTTTTACTACTATATTGTCAATGCATGAACTTGAGGAAGGATGACTGGTTGGTCCATTGCCATTATTGAGTTAAAGGATTGGAAAAGTGATTTTAATTGACTAGTTCTTTTGTTACTTTTTAGAATATCCACATTTACATCCCCCGCAATGATGTATTGATTATTGTTAGCAGTTATTTTTAGCAAGAGTTCATGTAGTTTATCTATAAAATGTTTAAAATTTGTAAGAGGTGATCTATAAATCGCAACAATTATAGTTGTTTTGTTGTCTATAACTGTTTCAACGGCAGCAATTTCAAAAACATAATCTTCTGCTAAGGTATTTATATCAGGTCTTGGCCAACATTTAGTTGCATTTTTACAAAAAATTGCAACTCCCCCATGTTCTCCGGGTTTTCTGCAAAACGATGACAAAAGTTTGAAATTTTTAATTTTGAATAATTCTAATTCCTCCTTGCTTTTCCAGTGCTCAGACATTATTAAATAATTGCACTCATTGTTTTGTTCTAATATATACTCTATTTTTTCTATACAATTCCCTATGGATCGTACATTTTGGTTGATTAATTTGATTTTGTCATTTTTTAAGTTCTTTATTCTTGTTTCTTTAGTCTTGTCTGTCTAGTCTTGTCTGTCTAGTCTTGTCTGTCTAGTCTTGTCTGTCTAGTCTTGTCTGTCTAGTCTTGTCTGTCTAGTCTTGTATGTCTACTCTTGTCTGTCTAGTCTTGTCTGTCTAGTCTTGTCTGTCTAGACTTGTCTGTCTATTCTTGTCTGTCTAGTCTTGTCTGTCTAGTCTTGTCTGTCTAGTCTTGTCTGTCTAGTCTTGTCTGTCTAGCCTTGTCTGCCAAGTCTTGTCTGGCTAGTCTTGTCTGTCTAGTCTTGTCTGTCTAGTCTTGTCTGTCTAGTCCTGTCTGTCTAGTCTTGTGTGTCTAATCTTGTCTGTCTAGTCTTGTCTGTCTAGTCTGTCAAGTCTTGTCTGTCTAGCCTTGCCTGTCTAGTCATGCCTGTCTAGTCTTGTCCTTCTAGTCTTGTCTGTCTAGTCTTGTCTGTCTAGTCTTGTCTGCCTAGTCTTGTCTGTCTAGTCTTGTCTGTCTAGTCTTGTCTCTCTAGTCTTGTCTGTCTAGTCTTGTCTGTCTAGTCTTGTCTATCTAGTCTTGTCTGTCTAGTCTTGTCTTCTAGTCTTGTCTGTCTAGTCTTGTCTGTCTATTCTTGTCTGTCTAGTCTTGTCTGTCTAGTCTTGTCTGTCTAGTCTTGTCTGTCTAGTCTTGTCTGTCTAGTCTTGTCTTAGTCTTGTCTGTCTAGTCTTGTCTGTCTAGTCTTGTCTGTCTAGTCTTGTCTGCCTAGTCTTGTCTGTCTAGTCTTGTCTGTCTAGTCTTGTCTGTCTAGTCTTGTCTGTCTAGTCTTGTCTGTCTAGTCTTGTCTGTCTAGTCTTGTCTGTCTAGTCTTGTCTGTCTAGTCTTGTCTGTCTAGTCTTGTCTGTCTAGTCTTGTCTGTCTAGTCTTGTCTGTCTAGTGTTGTCTGTCTGTCCTCCTCGGTGGTGTAGTTGACAACATACCCGCCTTTCAATGCGGGAGACCCGGGTTCGAATCCTGGGCGGGGAGGCGAAAACTAGGGCGGTTTTCATTAACCGTCCGGGCTGCCCACCCTGAATGAATGCAATATATGCGATACCGAGGTGGCGCATACTAAAAGCCAAGGTGGAATAGGGGATTTGGTGAGAGTCTTGTCTGTCTAGTCTTGTCTGTCTAGTCTTGTCTGTCTAGTCTTGTCTGTCTAGTCTTGTCTGTCTAGTCTTGTCTGTCTAGTCATGTCTGTCTAGTCATGTCTGTCTAGTCTTGTCTGTCTAGTCTTGTCTGTCTAGTCTTGTCTGTCTAGTCTTGTCTGTCTAGTCTTGTCTGTCTAGTCTTGTCTGTCTAGTCTTGTCTGTCTAGTCTTGTCTGTCTAGTCTTGTCTGTCTAGTCTTGTCTGTCTAGTCTTGTCTGTCTAGTCTTGTCTGTCTAATCTGTCTAGTCTTGTCTGTCTAGTCTTGTCTGTCTAGTCTTGTCTGTCTAGTCTTGTCTGTCTAGTCTTGTCTGTCTAGTCTTGTCTGTCTAGTCTTGTCTGTCTAGTCTTGTCTGTCTAGTCTTGTCTGTCTAGTCTTGTCTGTCTAGTCTTGTCTGTCTAGCCTTGTCTGTCTAGTCTTGTCTGTCTAGTCTTGTCTGTCTAATCTGGTCTGTCTAGTCTTGTCTGTCTAGTCTTGTCTGTCTAGTCTTGTCTGTCTAGTCTTGTCTGTCTAGTCTTGTCTGTCTAGTCTTGTCTGTCTAGTCTTGTCTGTCTAGTCTTGTCTGTCTAGTCTTGTCGGTCTAGTCTTGTCTGTCTAGTCTTGTCTGTCTAGTCTTGTCTGTCTAGTCTTGTCTGTCTAGTCTTGTCTGTCTAGTCTTGTCTGTCTAGTCTTGTCTAGTCTTGTCTGTCTAGTCTTGTCTGTCTAGTCTTGTCTGTCTAGTCTTGTCTGTCTAGTCTTGTCTGTCTAGTCTTGTCTGTCTAGTCTTGTCTGTCTAGTCTTGTCTGTCTAGTCTTGTCTGTCTAGTCTTGTCTGTCTAGTCTTGTCTGTCTAGTCTTGTCTGTCTAGTCTTGTCTGTCTAGTCTTGTCTGTCTAGTCTTGTCTGTCTAGTCTTGTCTGTCTAGTCTTGTCTGTCTAGTCTTGTCTGTCTAGTCTTGTCTGTCTAGTCTTGTCTGTCTAGTCTTGTCTGTCTAGTCTTGTCTGTCTAGTCTTGTCTGTCTAGTCTTGTCTGTCTAGTCTTGTCTGTCTAGTCTTGTCTGTCTAGTCTTGTCTGTCTAGTCTTGTCTGTCTAGTCTTGTCTGTCTAGTCTGGTCTGTCTAGTCTTGTCTGTCTAGTCTTGTCTGTCTAGTCTTGTCTGTCTAGTCTTGTCTGTCTAGTCTTGTCTGTCTAGTCTTGTCTGTCTAGTCTTGTCTGTCTAGTCTTGTCTGTCTAGTCTTGTCTGTCTAGTCTGTCTGTCTAGTCTTGTCTGTCCTAGTCTTGTCTGTCTAGTCTTGTCTGTCTAGTCTTGTCTGTCTAGTCTTGTCTGTCTAGTCTTGTCTGTCTAGTCTTGTCTGTCTAGTCTTGTCTGTCTAGTCTTGTCTGTCTAGTCTTGTCTGTCTAGTCTTGTCTGTCTAGTCTTGTCTGTCTAGTCTTGTCTGTCTAGTCTTGTCTGTCTAGTCTTGTCTGTCTAGTCTTGTCTGTCTAGTCTTGTCTGTCTAGTCTTGTCTGTCTAGTCTTGTCTGTCTAGTCTTGTCTGTCTAGTCTTGTCTGTCTAGTCTTGTCTGTCTAGTCTTGTCTGTCTAGTCTTGTCTGTCTAGTCTTGTCTGTCTAGTCTTGTCTGTCTAGTCTTGTCTGTCTAGTCTTGTCTGTCTAGTCTTGTCTGTCTAGTCTTGTCTGTCTAGTCTGTCTGTCTAGTCTTGTCTGTCTAGTCTTGTCTGTCTAGTCTTGTCTGTCTAGTCTTGTCTGTCTAGTCTTGTCTGTCTAGTCTTGTCTGTCTAGTCTTGTCTGTCTAGTCTTGTCTGTCTAGTCTTGTCTGTCTAGTCTTGTCTGTCTAGTCTTGTCTGTCTAGTCTTGTCTGTCTAGTCTTGTCTGTCTAGTCTTGTCTGTCTAGTCTTGTCTGTCTAGTCTTGTCTGTCTAGTCTTGTCTGTCTAGTCTTGTCTGTCTAGTCTTGTCTGTCTAGTCTTGTCTGTCTAGTCTTGTCTGTCTAGTCTTGTCTGTCTAGTCTTGTCTGTCTAGTCTTGTCTGTCTAGTCTTGTCTGTCTAGTCTTGTCTGTCTAGTCTTGTCTGTCTAGTCTTGTCTGTCTAGTCTTGTCTGTCTAGTCTTGTCTGTCTAGTCTTGTCTGTCTAGTCTTGTCTGTCTAGTCTTGTCTGTCTAGTCTTGTCTGTCTAGTCTTGTCTGTCTAGTCTTGTCTGTCTAGTCTTGTCTGTCTAGTCTTGTCTGTCTAGTCTTGTCTGTCTAGTCTTGTCTGTCTAGTCTTGTCTGTCTAGTCTTGTCTGTCTAGTCTTGTCTGTCTAGTCTTGTCTGTCTAGTCTTGTCTGTCTAGTCTTGTCTGTCTAGTCTTGTCTGTATGGGAGACGCGTACGAGACGCGGAAGCGAGTAGACGTGCAGCCGAGTGCTCCACATGTTTGTGATTAATAAGTTGGTTTATAAGTTTTTATTTATAAGTTATTTAATTGCAATCCAGGTTAGTGCATTTTGGTTTCTTTCTTTCTCTTTGTAGAGATTTACTTTTTGCTTTAATAGCGGCGTTTTTTAGTTTTCTTTAATTGTAAGCTAAATAGTTTTGAGTCACAGCACGTGGCGTGAGTTTTTTATTTCATACAATTCTTACTATTTTTCTTTCCACTCCTTATCTCGTGTATACGGAGATAAGGATAATTCAACGCCGCAGACGTTTTTGCATTTACTGCAGCACTTTATCTGCGGAAAATTTTTTCATCCACCCCCAGGAGGGGAGAATTTTCTGAATTTATTTTTGGTTTTGTGGAGGATTCACTATGGATTTTTTCACAAAACAAAAAGTATGTAGGGTGTAGGGGAAATGGACAGTCGGGCGAGAAGCTAATCTATTGGGGAAACCAATAAAATACGGAAACTGGCAGACCGATCCACGGACGATGTGGACGCGTACAAGAAGACGGAGTGCTCGATCGCTTTTACAATCGTGGAAGCGATTGGAGCACTTACCAGACAAGTTGAGGACTTGGAAAGGGCTATTGCTGGAGGCAGTAGCACCAAGAAGGAAGTTAAAGACGCGGCAGCACGAGTTAAAAAGACAACTAATGTCTTTTCCCGCAACTCCGTGACCACTTGGCTGGAAGAGCACCGTTTCCTGCCCGTTGAAAAGGTGTTATACGACACCGAAGTCCAAACAGTAAGTGTGGCATGCAAGGAAGTCAGCACCCAAACGGAGACCGAATAGTAGTATCGCCAGTGCGCTGGAGCCCGGCATGAATGTGCACGAGTACATGTCACTGTGGTGAAGATGGCTAAGGGCTCCCCTCTGGTCAGGGACGAGGATGTACTCCTGTTAGTTGCAGGAGAAAAAGGGGATAACTGTGGACAACTGGGCTGGGGGATGCTCGACCAGCTCCCCCAGGCCAAGCGGGTGGCTGAAGGCTTGAGTGTAGGCTCCGTGGCCTATATCAAGAGCGAGAATGTTGTATGCATGGGAGGCGATGAGTCGTTGGACTCCGAGAGGAAGTACCACTTCATCGCCCGTCTGGATGATAATAAGGTCGAAGGCGCCGAAGAAAAGGCGTTCGAGACCTTATTAAGAATGAAAGGTCTTTGTGAGAAGACTGAGAGAAAGAGGTTCGCTATCGGTGTGGCTGGTAACCTTAATATGTGGCTGGTACGAAAGATGGCTGAATGCGTGTGGCGTGGCACAGGAGTTGAGATAACCCTGTGCTGGATGAATGCGGAGGGCCAAAAGCCCAGAGTGGAAGGGGCCGGAGGCAACAGAAAGGCAGAAACCTTACTGGTGAGGAGGGCAGAGGGTGTTTCTTACGCCCATATGGTGAATGTCCTTAAGAAGGAAGTTGATATGGATGACATAAATGTAAGGGCTATGAGGAAAACTCACGCTGGAGACCTCATCGTCAGAGTGAATGATGATGGGGAAAAGAAGCGACTGGCAGAGCGAATGGCCCTAGTGACTGAGGCTGTAAGGGATGTCAGGACGGAGGTGGGGCTCAGAAGTGTCCTTGTTAGGGGCATGGATGAGGCTACCACCACCGATGAGGTGAAAGGAGCCATTCGGAAGGCCGCTGAATGTAAGGAGTGTGTGGTAAAATCTCTCCGCACAGTGCGCGGAGGGGCCAGTATGGCAGTTGTCACTCTTCCAGTAAGAGCGGCACAAACCATACTGGAGAAAGGCAGAATAAAAGTTGGATGGATCATGTGCCGAGTGACCGAAGACAATAAGCCGATCAGGTGCTACAGATGCCTTGGCTT
>CALYMW010000129.1:0-42357 GCA_944588485.1 Phosphuga atrata
ACTAGACAGACAAGACTAGACAGACAAGACTAGACAGACAAGACTAGACAGACAAGACTAGACAGACAAGACTAGACAGACAAGACTAGACAGACAAGACTAGACAGACAAGACTAGACAGACAAGACTAGACAGACAAGACTAGACAGACAAGACTAGACAGACAAGACTAGACAGACAAGACTAGACAGACAAGACTAGACAGACAAGACTAGACAGACAAGACTAGACAGACAAGACTAGACAGACAAGACTAGACAGACAAGACTAGACAGACAAGACTAGACAGACAAGACTAGACAGACAAGACTAGACAGACAAGACTAGACAGACAAGACTAGACAGACAAGACTAGACAGACAAGACTAGACAGACAAGACTAGACACAAGACTAGACAGACTAGACAGACAAGACTAGACAGACAAGACTAGACAGACAAGACTAGACAGACAAGACTAGACAGACAAGACTAGAAGACAAGACTAGACAGACAAGACTAGACAGACAAGACTAGACAGACAAGACTAGACAGACAAGACTAGACAGACAAGACTAGACAGACAAGACTAGACAGACAAGACTAGACAGACAAGACTAGACAGACAAGACTAGACAGACAAGACTAGACAGACAAGACTAGACAGACAAGACTAGACAGACAAGACTAGACAGACAAGACTAGACAGACAAGACTAGACAGACAAGACTAGACAGACAAGACTAGACAGACAAGACTAGACAGACAAGACTAGACAGACAAGACTAGACAGACAAGACTAGACAGACAAGACTAGACAGACAAGACTAGACAGACAAGACTAGACAGACAAGACTAGACAGACAAGACTAGACAGACAAGACTAGACAGACAAGACTAGACAGACAAGACTAGACAGACAAGACTAGACAGACAAGACTAGACAGACAAGACTAGACAGACAAGACTAGACAGACAAGACTAGACAGACAAGACTAGACAGACAAGACTAGACAGACAAGACTAGACAGACAAGACTAGACAGACAAGACTAGACAGACAAGACTAGACAGACAAGACTAGACAGACAAGACTAGACAGACAAGACTAGACAGAAAAGACTAGACAGACAAGACTAGACAGACAAGACTAGACAGACAAGACTATTCCACCTTGGCTTTTAGTATGCGCCACCCCGGTATCGCATATATTGCATTCATTCAGGGTGGGCAGCCCGGACGGTTAATGAAAACCGCCCTAGTTGTCGCCTCCCCGACCAGGATTCGAACCCGGGTCTCCCGCATTGAAAGGCGGGTATGTTGTCAACTACACCACCGAGGAGGACAGACAGACAAGACTAGACAGACAAGACTAGACAGACAAGACTAGACAGACAAGACTAGACAGACAAGACTAGACAGACAAGACTAGACAGACAAGACTAGACAGACAAGACTAGACAGGACAAGACTAGACAGACAAGACTAGACAGACAAGACTAGACAGACAAGACTAGACAGACAAGACTAGACAGACAAGACTAGACAGACAAGACTAGACAGACAAGACTAGACAGACAAGACTAGACAGACAAGACTAGACAGACAAGACTAGACAGACAAGACTAGACAGACAAGACTAGACAGACAAGACTAGACAGACAAGACTAGACAGACAAGACTAGACAGACAAGACTAGACAGACAAGACTAGACAGACAACACTAGACAGACAAGACTAGACAGACAAGACTAGACAGACAAGACTAGACAGACAAGACTAGACAGACAAGACTAGACAGACAAGACTAGACAGACAAGACTAGACAGACAAGACTAGACAGACAAGACTAGACAGACAAGACTAGACAGACAAGACTAGACAGACAAGACTAGACAGACAAGACTAGACAGACAAGACTAGACAGACAAGACTAGACAGACAAGACTAGACAGACAAGACTAGACAGACAAGACTAGACAGACAAGACTAGACAGACAAGACTAGACAGACAAGACTAGACAGACAAGACTAGACAGACAAGACTAGACAGACAAGACTAGACAGACAAGACTAGACAGACAAGACTAGACAGACAAGACTAGACAGACAAGACTAGACAGACAAGACTAGACAGACAAGACTAGACAGACAAGACTAGACAGACAAGACTAGACAGACAAGACTAGACAGACAAGACTAGACAGACAAGACTAGACAGACAAGACTAGACAGACAAGACTAGACAGACAAGACTAGACAGACAAGAAGACTAGACAGACAAGACTAGACAGACAAGACTAGACAGACAAGACTAGACAGACAAGACTAGACAGACAAGACTAGACAGACAAGACTAGACAGACAAGACTAGACAGACAAGACTAGACAGACAAGACTAGACAGACAAGACTAGACAGACAAGACTAGACAGACAAGACTAGACAGACAAGACTAGACAGACAAGACTAGACAGACAAGACTAGACAGACAAGACTAGACAGACAAGACTAGACAGACAAGACTAGACAGACAAGACTAGACAGACAAGACTAGACAGACAAGACTAGACAGACAAGACTAGACAGACAAGACTAGACAGACAAGACTAGACAGACAAGACTAGACAGACAAGACTAGACAGACAAGACTAGACAGACAAGACTAGACAGACAAGACTAGACAGACAAGACTAGACAGACAAGACTAGACAGACAAGACTAGACAGACAAGACTAGACAGACAAGACTAGACAGACAAGACTAGACAGACAAGACTAGACAGACAAGACTAGACAGACAAGACTAGACAGACAAGACTAGACAGACAAGACTAGACAGACAAGACTAGACAGACAAGACTAGACAGACAAGACTAGACAGACAAGACTAGACAGACAAGACTAGACAGACAAGACTAGACAGACAAGACTAGACAGACAAGACTAGACAGACAAGACTAGACAGACAAGACTAGACAGACAAGACTAGACAGACAAGACTAGACAGACAAGACTAGACAGACAAGACTAGACAGACAAGACTAGACAGACAAGACTAGACAGACAAGACTAGACAGACAAGACTAGACAGACAAGACTAGACAGACAAGACTAGACAGACAAGACTAGACAGACAAGACTAGACAGACAAGACTAGACAAGACTAGACAGACAAGACTAGACAGACAAGACTAGACAGACAAGACTAGACAGACAAGACTAGACAGACAAGACTAGACAGACAAGACTAGACAGACAAGACTAGACAGACAAGACTAGACAGACAAGACTAGACAGACAAGACTAGACAGACAAGACTAGACAGACAAGACTAGACAGACAAGACTAGACAGACAAGACTAGACAGACAAGACTAGACAGACAAGACTAGACAGACAAGACTAGACAGACAAGACTAGACAGACAAGACTAGACAGACAAGACTAGACAGACAAGACTAGACAGACAAGACTAGACAGACAAGACTAGACAGACAAGACTAGACAGACAAGACTAGACAGACAAGACTAGACAGACAAGACTAGACAGACAAGACTAGACAGACAGACAAGACTAGACAGACAAGACTAGACAGACAAGACTAGACAGACAAGACTAGACAGACAAGACTAGACAGACAAGACTAGACAGACATGACTAGACAGACAAGACTAGACAGACAAGACTAGACAGACAAGACTAGACAGACAAGACTAGACAGACAAGACTAGACAGACAAGACTAGACAGACAAGACTAGACAGACGAGACTAGACAGACAAGACTAGACAGACAAGACTAGACAGACAAGACTAGACAGACAAGACTAGACAGACAAGACTAGACAGATAAGTCTAGAGAGACAAGAGAATAGATAGAGAAGTCTATAGAGAGAAGACTGGACTATCAAGACTGGATAGGCAAGGCTACAGAGACTAGACTAAACAGACAAGAGAGTGTAGACAGAGAACACTAGAGAGACAAGACTAAACAGATAGGAGTAGACGTGCAAGACCAGATAGACAAGAGTAGACTAGATGGAAAAGAGAAGAATAGGCAGTCAAGATTTGTTAGATGGATCTAGATAGTCAAGAATGTGCTGAGAGGACTGGACTTACTTCACTAAGCAAATAAAAAACATTGAATCGATCTATGGCTCAAAGTGGGGGTTTTTAGTTCAATATGGAGAAATTAATAAAATGTCGAACGCACTATATAAAACGTTTATTAAACAAAAAAGGCGCTCTGCCTTTCATTTAATAAACGTTTTATATAGTGGGTTCGACATTTTATTTATTTCTACAACTAGGCAAATAAGACTAGGCTAGACAGGCAATACTGTGGAGTAATACTAGACTAGAGACTTGTAATACTAGAAACAAGAGTTCACAAAGAAAGCTACACAGACAGCACCAAACTGTGAAGACCACACCGACAAGCCTAGACGAAGTAAGCTAACCAGTTGAGACTTGGTAGACAATGCTTCCTTGCAAGGTGTTGACAAATTTGATGCATTCGTTGTTTACTATTGAATTTTGTAGACTGCAATGTATGTCTATGAACAATTCGAAATTTTTGTTTTATTCTATTTGATCTAGTTCTATTATTCTTTGTTGAAATAAACATAAATCTTGTTGATCTTTAAAAATATATTACTTGAGCAAATTGACTTGGTTTTGTATCCTGTGCGTCTCTTATGAGAACGGCAGGCAAATTACTGAGAACTTAGTTTAATATCTCCGGTTGTAAATAGAATCCTTAGTAGTTGGCCGGTGAAAGAGGCAATAAACGTAATCACAAATCATCGGGTTCTCTTTGTAGTGATAACGACCGTCCGACTCGACCGGTACATTTGGATTGTCCGGCGGCGATTACGTCTCAGCTGGACACGAGGGTGTTGACAATAATTGACAAAAGTTTAGCTTCCGTTGCGCATTGATCAGCAGTCAAAATATTTTTCCAGTTCCGGAAAACAGCGGGATGTCTCAAAATATGCAATGCAAAGAAACAAATTAATAGTTTCAAAATTTGAAACATTTTGCCTTGTAGCTCTAAGCAATTTATTAAAGTATAAAGATGTACCTAGTAGTTTATGTTTTTGTAGGCAAAACTAATTTGTTTAGATTCTTTAGCCGTTCAAAGTAACTAGTCTAATTCATAGCTTGCTATTTAAAGTAATTAGTCTAATGTATTTAGTTAATGATTTATTTTCATTAATGATTCTGTATTTATTTAGAAATATTTTGTATTTGAATTTTATTCATGTTTAATCAATTCCTTCTCTTTTCTATTCATAAATTGCAATTTCTACGTTTGAAACTAAATATTAATTGATTCTCATTTGTTTAAAAGAAAATTTATTGATAACTAAATTGTTATTGACTTTTCAAGTAGTTGCACTCATTTGTTTAAACCATCGATTCCAGTTACGCCAACAAAATATTACAAAGAAATAAAACTAATTCCTTACATAAATATTTGGTTTATTTTCCATATAAAAATTTCAGTCTCTCAATAAAATATATACAAAAACCTATTTACAAATATAAATAATTTATCTATCTATTTACAAAAAATATTGCAATTTCTTAATTTCTGTTACCATTTACAAACTCAATGTTTAATACAAAATTGGTAGATAGGGGTAGGTTGCCGAAGCCGCTGTCCAGGTGTCGAAGGGTAGCATAACAGGCACAGCATACAACCCTCTGGGTTGCATGTGAGTCCTTGAATGCTTCTTAAGGTGATCCTTCCGGCCGAAACGTTTCCCACACTGTGTACACGGGAAGGGTCTCAACCCGCTGTGTATCCTTTTATGACGGGTCAATTCCTCGTTCCTTGTAAACGTTTTCCCGCAATCTTTTTCGTCGCATTTAAATGGACGCTCTCCCGTATGGATCCTTATGTGTCCTTTTAATTGTCCGTTGTTGGAAAAACCAACGTTGCAGTGAGGACACTTATATTTCTTCGGCCGTTGTTTCCTTGAGTTTATTAGTTTGGCTTGGTGTTCTTGGCTGAGGACGCGAGCGTATTCCTCGAAGGCGTAGCCTTGGGACAGTGACTCTATGAAGAGGGGGTCAGTGCTGGGAAGTCCGAGGGTTTGTG
This sequence comes from Phosphuga atrata, assembly GCA_944588485.1. Lineage (NCBI taxonomy): Eukaryota > Metazoa > Arthropoda > Insecta > Coleoptera > Silphidae > Phosphuga > Phosphuga atrata. The sequence continues at coordinate 6,083 of CALYMW010000129.1, forward strand.
CTAAGTGCGGGTAGTTATCTGGGAAGTAATCTGGAATGGGATAAGTATTTTCTATTGGGATGGTCGGAAGGATTTGTTTGGGTAAAACTTCTTCTTTCACTGTTTCTTCGCTGGTTGTTGATATAGTAGCGTCTTGGTTTTCTTCGGTTATATCCCAAGGACGGAAGATTTTGGTAGGTTTTTGCACAGATATATTATAATGATACATTTTTTCTTAAGGCACTGCGAAGTCACTGAGGGACCACTTGAGATGTCAATTGCTAACTAAATAAGTTTAAAGTCATAGTTGGATATATAGGGGTGTTTTTGGTAAAGGGGCTGGACTTTCTAAGTGGGGGTAGCTACTGTAACAATAAAAACTACCCCCTTTTGACTTTAGGGACTTTGGCTCTTATCGGCCTTGAATAGAGCCCCCGATTTCACGGGCTTACGCATACCTATGTGTGTTATAACGTTTTTGCACGGTTGTCCCGAGCATTTGCGGTCCGAATTTACTCAAGTTTTATGAGGATCAAATCTTTTTTATACTTTATTTACCTGAATCTCGTAATGCAATCCACTTTAAATTATGTCATCTATTCTATGGCCATTACTAATTCAACTCAATTCTATAACCAGAGGGACAGAAAAAGCTACACGGGTTTCAAACCATTCGCTCAATCACTCTTATAAATTGCCAGTTTAAAAATTCATTTTAAAATAATCTTGTTAAATAGTATTTTATTAAATGGTTCGTTTTCTATAAAATACATTCAGTTTAAGTAGTGTAATAAATTTATGCTTTACATGCGAAAGTTTCCATTTACTTCGTCTTTCTGTTAACATTTCATTATCATTAATTAAACTAAATAAAGGTTTGAAATCTAGTAGTCGTTAGCCTTTTATTACATTGGAATAAATTATACATATAAATATGTATACATACTAGCTTTAACCCGCGGCTCCTTTCGTGAGGATTTTTTATATCAGTCAAATTAAACCAGGTCAAATATGTTTACCTGTTATTGATTATCTTGAGAATAATATATATATATATATATATATATATATATATATATATATATATACTGACATTAATAAAAACCGTAAGTATGTTTTAAAAATTGATACGAGGGCCGCATAAAACCACGATGAAATACAATAAACATTTTCATTATACCTCCCTGAGAACACTTGCATTTCAGGTCTATTTAACGCAAGGAAAATGGTTTTTTTTTTGTGCGGAAAATTATTATCGTCCGGGCATAACTACCTCCGTTAATTGTTCATACCTAGTATTCATAATTTGTTTAGTTATTGAGAATAGGATATTAATATAAAGGATTTTATCTACGACCACTATTGTAAATGTTCATTATCGTACAGTTCGTAAACTATGTAAATACATCATAACACACACGTATGTAACAGTCCGCGATTAATGTTATGAAATAATTGATAGCACACATGAGCCTTTGGTTTGCCATTCGTTGATTGGCTGAGAGCTGCACGTTGATACTATTTTTAAATATAGTACTCCGCGATTTTCAAACAATTATTAGACGTCACAACATTTACTAAGAATCTGTCATTCATTTCGTTTTTCCACGTTTAAATCTAACGAAAACTACAAATAAGTACTAAATAAAAAGGTGGGTAACCATTATGAATGTATTTCTTTACATTTCTATCTAGTTAAATTAGGTCGAATAACAGTTATATATGAAAATACAACTGTTTGTATATTATAATGTTAAATAATGACTTGGATTTTTTGCGTACAATAAATAGATGTTTTTTTACAAAAAAATAGCTGGAAATATACAAAATTCGGTTTATTCATACAAAAAGCGATTACTTCATCCGAAAAAGGTTGCTTCGTCTAAAATAAAAGGCTTGGAGTTTTTGTGTACTATAAATAGATATTTTATTACAAAAAAAAAATAACTGGAAAAATACAAAATTCGGTTTATTCATACAAAAAGCGATTACTTCATCCAAAAAAGGTTACTTCGTCCAAAATAAAATATAAACACACAGTAATCGATTTATTCTTACAAATAATAACGGTTTAGTACAATATTTGATGGAATTGTACAAAATAAAATAAGTTCACACAAAAAAGGTTTAACTGTACAAAAAAGTTGATCCATCTAAAATTTGATTGCTCTTTACAAACATTTTTTTTATACAAAATACAATTATTCCTTCCAATAAACCAATTGAGTTAAATCATCACCAACCGTTGTGAAAGAAGAATTGAATGGTTAATCAATTTTTTACATCGGTCCAAACAGTCAAAAGATATCAGAAATCAATATTTTAGAGTACAAAACAAAAGAAAACCTAAAAAACTGGAATAGTTTTGAAGAGTACAAATCATATCAAGTTTCAATGTGGAAAGTGACTCTTAACATTAATAATTAGCAAGAAGCTTCCTGTTCATATATGTGTTTTATGAGGAATTACACTTGTCAGCCCAGTATTGGAATGGGAACTCTCTTGAAACTGTACAAAGTTCCATTGACACTTAAACAAATTCCATAGGGACAGAAGCGAAAACGTGGACGACCTTCAAAAACAAAGCCAGCATTAGTTCGTCAATGAAGTTAAAATATAAAATATATGAAAAATTAACCAATACATTGTAAATTAAACAAATTACATATTATATATTTAATAAATTTATTTAGGAAGTAGTTTTTAGGAATTAATATTGTTACATATTCGCATTGGCCACCGTATCGCTTCTTCTCATCAACCTCTCAACTGCTGTTTCAGGTGTTATGCCCTCACCAGATTCATCAAGTATACCCCTGCATGTCTCAAACGACTCAGTCTCAAGTGTCCTCTTCGGCACTCTAGTTTGGATATAAGCTTCGATGTTTGGTGTTATTCCAATCTGCTGGTTATATCTGCTATGAGTTTATGTAACCACCCCGTCCCAAGTCATCACATACGGAATAATCTTGGTTTTATACTTGTAAAGCATTGATATTTCACTTACACGGGGTACTTATGCAGTTTCGTTGTCTCAACAGTTTGCTGCTGATCCTGGCTTGTTATTCCAATTTAAATGATAATAGCTTCATTTCGTTTCTTATCAATCACTACAATATCTGGCCGGTGATGTGCTACTCTTATTACATATTATATAGCATATAATATAAAATAGAACATAATATATTAAACACAATAGATTATAGCTAATAGTTATTTGATTCTTATTTTGATTCAAATTTTATATCAAGGAAATTGTTTTTGTGTAAAGAGCAATCAAATGAATGAATGAAACAACCTTTTTATGTACACGTAAACCTTTTTTGAGTGAATTCATTGTATGTTTCAATCGATTATTGTAAGGAAAAATCATAGTTTGTACGAAAAAAACAATTATTGGATAATTACATTTTATTAATTTATTTAGTAATTTATTTTGTACGAAGTAAACGAATTTTGGATTGAAGAAATTATTTTGTATTTATCCAGCTATTTATTGTAGAACTTTATCCAATTATTGTATGTTGAGTTTTGTATACTTGTAATCCAATATTGAATGAATAATAGTAAAATAAAATTTGTTACATCAAACATATTTTTCTTATTAAAAAGAAACAAATAATTGTGGTCGTAGATAAAGTTTTTCTATCTATGACTCTATCTATACATGACCCAAGTTGTAACGCAATTACGTACTCGCTGAATTACGCACGACCCGCGAAGCGGGGAGTACGTAACTGTTTCGCTTACAACTCTTGTCACCTAATATACGATTATAACATTTAATTTTATTTATTTGTTAAATTTAATAAAATCGGGAGGATTAATACCAACGATTACAGCAGTTTTTTGGTAACAATATGAAAACATATAACAATATGAAAAAACGTCACCAAATCTACATAAAATGAAGAATTTTTCATTGACCACATCTCTGTGGAAAGCCGCGAAGAAATTATAAATAGCTCTTCCAACTTTATACTTATTCGAACGAGGGTGTAGTGTTTTTTTTATTTAAAAATTTTGTTTAAACCTCACGATGTTGCACCTGAATTAGATAGATCAATCACATCCGTCCCATTAAATATAGGTATATATTTACTTTATATATACCTATATTTCTATACTTTCCCATAAAATATAGGTATTTAATATATATTGTTGTTTATTATAAAAACATATTGTGTCGTTATTTAAACGCTATTATATATAAATATTATTATTACTATTATTGATAAATCTATTATTGCTTTTTAACGATGAATTTATATATTATTCGAAATTGATGCTTCGTACTCAGGAAATGGAAATTCTAAAAGATCATAATAGAAAAACCAAGGAAGGGATGAAGGAACTAATAATGATAGTTTTGATCTGATTTCATCCTTGACGAATTTACGCCATATGATGCATACGCCATACAATGATGCATATTTATGCTAAGCTTCCTAAATATTGTTCCCAAGTATTGTTATAAATTAAGCATATCACAGGTGGGGGATGAGATAAATATAGTAATAATAGTTTGAGACACACTGCCTTAGACGATTCAGAAAGGCTATGCTAAATACCGAAATCAAAATTTCTAATTTGAAAATAAATAATCTACGAAACAGAATAGAGATTGAAGACGCCGAATTGCAAATGATGCTGCCTAATAATGAATACAGTAATGTGAAGATTTTTTTGCAAAACAAATATAACAAGATATCAAAAAAGTAACATAAGCAAATTTAAATTGTAAGACCTAATAAAATACACAGCTCCAATTATAATCACGTACACAAAAGAATATTTATATCACTATACAGATGTTACCATGCCCGAAAAAAGTAGAAACTACGCTAGCCCTAGGTTGAAAAATTGGTTTTCCCATAACAAAGTTACCAATCAATGCCATGGTCAAGGATATTTAAACCATTATCAACAACATACTCTGGATTTGTTCCTCATGTCTTCATGGACATAGAACGAATATTATACATCTAAAATAGAAGGAGCAATCGTAAACCATATAAACAAAAATAAATCATGAAGAATGAAAATCCATTAAAAGAATTCATTAGGCCAACCGAAGAATTTATAAAGAGCCACGAGGAACTGCACATAGGAAGATTAGACAAGGGAAATTCAACCATAATTATGCTGAAGAGTAAACACGATGTAGAAGTGAAATGCAGCTAGAAGATAAAGAGACAAATATATATATAAACATATATATATATATATATATATATATATATATATATATATATATATATATATATATATATATATATCAAGATGAGAAAACATAACCTTATTCCACCTAAACTCTACTGCCTAAGAAAAACTTATAAACTAACACCAAATATAAGACCAGTAGTAAGTTGCATTGTTGCATTATTAGTCCCTGTTGTAAATATATATATATATATATATATATATATATATATATATATATATATATATATATATATATATATATATATATTTATATATATATATATATATATATATATATATTTATATATATAATAATATCTTTATTATTCAATTTGTATAAAAAGCTATCGACCCTAAGTCTTTCGGCTTTGGTAATTACATCAGTGGTTTGAAAAAAAAAATGAAATTTATAACAAACATAAATATACGCTAACGCTAACGAAAATATAAGCACAAAATAGATAAATCTAACATATTAATCGTAAACAGCTTCCACAAGAGTTAACGATGGATGTTTTTTTGTTCCTCTTTTTCCATACTTGTTCCATGTTGTCTCTGTTTTTTCCTCGGTCTATAAATTTTTGTCGCAGCATGTCATGTCTTTTAAGGATTTGTGTTAATTTGGTTCTGACGTATAGCAGTTCGTTAGATGGATTGTGTATAGTGTTGTCTGGGTGTCGCATTTTTGTTATTGTTCTCAGTGCGGGTCTTTCGGCAATTTCTAATGTATGTCGAGTCGTCATGTTTGTGTTTGTCCAAATAATGTGTCCATAGTCCAAGATCGGTCTGCAAATGGTTTTGTAAATAGTGGTCGCTGTCTTCACGGAAATCCCCTAATCACGGAAAGTCAGGGACCGAAAGTGTTTGGCTCTTTTTATGATTTCACATTTGCGTTCTTTTATGTGAATGTTAAATTTTGTTGCTCCATCGAATGTGATGCCCAAATATTTAATAGTAGGTGTTGGGTTAACTGTGGTAAGGCACGGAAAGTCAGGGCAACCTTTATGTGTGGAGAGTTATTAGAAATTCGGTGAAAGGGTAGAAGAAGCTGACATTTGGATGGGTTTGGGCCTAATCTCCATTTGTTGAACCAATCAATTGTTTGACGCCAACGTCGTCGGCGTAAGTATTTGTATTTTTTTAATTGCTTTAGGAAGAGATTTTGCATGAGATATGATGGCTGTGTCGTCGGCGTATTGGAGAATGTAGGGGTGGTTTATGAGATGGTAAAGTTGAGGTCTGTATTAAAAATGTCGTGGCAGAAAGTGTTAATGTAAACTATGGGTGATAATGGTGAACCTTGTGGAACACCTTGGCGAGGGGTAAATAAGTTAGAGTGAGCATCGTTGACTTTAATGCATAAGTTTCTGTCATAAAGGAAGTCTTTTAACATAAAAAGAAGATAAGAGGGGATGTTTAAATTGTGTAATTTGAAAAGCAGTCCGTCGTGCCAAACTGTGTCAAAGGCTTTATTTATGTCAAAAAAAGCGGCAGAGTGTTGATTAAGAAGGTGGGAGGTTTGTATATTGTTTGTGAGGATGAAAAGTGGATGTATAGTAGAATGTGAAGGTTTAAAACCAAATTGGAAGCAGGGGGTCTGATTTTCCAAACAGGTCCAAATACGGTCTATAACTTTTTGTAAGTGTCTTGTCCTGGCCTGGTTTTAATAGAGTGATGATTGTGTCGGATTTCCAAGAAGGGGGAAATACGCTGTGTAATAGGCAAAAATTGTATAATTTAATTATATGCTTGTGAATTTGGTCGTTCAGCTATCTGATAAATAGTTTCGAGATGTTGTCCCTACCAGCAGCGCTGTTTTTACCCAAAGCAATTATTAAAAAGTACTCGTCGTCTGTGATTTCAACAGGGGCCTGAAAATTGTTATTTTTGAAAAAAGTATTGGACCAGTTGGATACTAAGTTAAGATTTTCGTTATCAAAGTCGGAATTATGAGTGGGTGTGAACGCTTTTTCGGAATGTTTTGCGAAAAGGAAGGCTTTTTGGCGGTCTGAAGGAGTGGAGTGAGGAAATTTGTAGTCTGTGATTTGTGGCGATTGAATCCAGTTTTTGTATTTACTTAATTTTTTAATTTTGTCCCAATAAGTTTTACCGTAATCCCGTTCAATCTCCTAGCAGACATTAAGCCAGGAATGACTTCTATATTGGAATATGTGAACTTTCATTTGTTTATTAACTTTGTTGAATAATTTTTTAGATATTCCCTGTATATCTGTCTTTTGCATTTGATGAGTCTGATTGTGAAAGGAGGGAGACTTAGTGTGTGGTGTTTGGGTGTTAGGGGTGGTGAGTGAAGGGTAATAAGGTTTGAAAGATGTTTGATGAAGTGTTTGGAAATCCTCAATATGTTGAATCGAAATGTCTTTGTCATTTATTGAATTTAGGTAATGTGTCATGTCTGAATTTACATTGTCAATATTTGTTTTTTTGATGTTAGGTCTCGGTTTACAAGGAAATGTGTTTGCAGGAAGAGTGATTAGGATGGATAATTTTATATCCAAGTGATCAGATCCAAGGTCCGGTGTAAGTTGAATGTCGTTGATGTAGTGTGAGAGGTTAGAGGTGTAAAGAAATATGTTAGGAGTAGAGTCGGGATTGTTGGGCATAATGAATGTTGGAGGAGTGGGTCTTCTGATGAAATTTGAATTTTTGAGAAAATGGTTGAGAAGTTGAGTTTTAGAAGGATTGATGTCTAAGTCACCGATAATAATAGAATAGGGATACAAGGAGGCTTTGACGAAGATATTTTGCTCAATACTGGAATGAGGGTGAATATAGACCAAGAATATGTGGATTTTGTCATTTTGGAAGGGTAAAGTGAAGCGAAGGTAGTCATTGAGTGAATTTTGTAGGAAGGGAGCGTTGGCCTTACCAAGTTTATAAGCAGGGCGTAAATGAACTACAGCACCCCCCTGGCTTTGTTGCTGATTGGATTTCCGTGAATCTGTATGGTGTTCCAGTTCCTGAAAGTTATTTCTTTGTCCGTCTGGGTTTTCGTCTCTACAAAGATGCTGCAGTCAATATAATGTTTGTCAAGTGTGTATTCTATGAGGTGTTTTTTATTGTAGTAGCTGTTTAGGTTGGAATATATTACGTTTAATTTAGCCATTGTTTATCGAAATTTCTGTTTGCGTCACGTCGTCGGTAGGTTGTGTGGCGGGTACAAGGTGAGGGTTTCTCATGTCAAACATAATGATGTATAATTTTTTCCCGGCAAAAAATGGTTGTGTGTTTATTTCAAAATCGGTTGCGAAACGGCGGTGTAGTGTCTTTAATAATTCATCTCTTTTGGTGTTGGTAGGGTCGTTTAGTTCATGTCTGTAAGTATTGATTATAAAGTTGTGTATTGTCATAGGTGCATGAATTCTGGAATTCTTAGTGATGGTGCTTGGTAGATCGGCGGACTTTTTGTTGCTTAATTTTTACGTTGGGAACTCCATCAATGGGTTTGGTAGGATGTTTTGGGCACAGATGAGACCTTGTTACATGCTCAGTGCTGTTGAACGTTGCACATTTAGGAGGCACCACTGCCTGCGATTTACATAGATGGGTTTCATGTGCATCTGAACATTTTAAACATTTTTTTGGGGGCAGTGCAATTTTCTGTGGAGTGTTCAAATGACTGGAATTTGCCACAAGGACGAGGGATGGCTGCAGGGGGATTACTAGGCGAGACGGGGTAGTGCCTGTTCATATAGAAGAGCCCGCCTGATGCTAGAAGTTTCTCGAAAGAGGCAACATCACTCGTTATTATTCGAATTAATCGACACGGTTTATTATGGGCCCTGGATATTATTCTCTTGCAGTATCGTATATTCTGGTTTAGATTCGAGTGCAGGTGAGTTGCAATGTCTTCATCTGATATTTCTAGTTCCACTTTTTCAATTACTGCAGAGTAAGAAGGAGGTCTAGGTGAGGTCGTTTTGATGTTGAGGACGGTAGATCTTAACGGACTTAATGACGTTTCTGTTGCAAAGTGCTTTAAGTGTATATATTGTAGAAGGGCAGTCCGATTTAATGAGGAAGCCGGTAGAGGTTTTAATGATTATGTCCCTATTTCCGGAAGCACTTTTCAGCCAATTGGAGCAGAATTGAATTCTAAACATACTATAATCTTGAGTTATAATTATAGGTTATAATTTACGCAAATTCGTACATAACATAATAACGCAAGTCAATTCTACATCATATTACAATCTTAAAAACTCGAGAGAATTTGTAGAAATCATCAAAGACCATATAATACCAGATAATTATATACTAGTGTCCTTGGATGTTGATATTTATTCACGAAACTACCAAAAATTTAATTATAGACATCATAATCAAAAATTATGTCGTTGTAAAGCTCTTGCACCTCGGCATTCTTTCTAATGCAATGCCGATTTGTAGCCGGATCTTGCTAGGGTCCAAAGGTTTTTCGTTCAGAACGCCTTTTCGTTTTGAAGTTATTCTTCGTTTATTTTGGTCATTGTCCACGTTTCGCATCCATATGTTATTACTGACCTGATAATGGTTTTATAAATTTTAATTTTTGATCTTCTTATTATGTTTTTTTATTTCATAAGATTGTTTAGTGTTTGCAGATTGGATTCTGCCCTTGATTTCCTCAGTGACGTCGTTATTAGTAGTGACTGTAGCTCCAAGGTAGCTGAAACGTCACGTACACAGACTTGATGACGAAAGACTTGTAACATCGATGTGGGAAGAGGTTCCAACAGAAAAGAGACAACTCTGACGTCCTAGAATGCGTTGGAGAGACAACATTAAATCAGATCTGCAAAAGATGAATTTCTTTTCACCACAGATTGATGGAAACCATATTAAGTGGAAAAAAGTAGTGCAGTCAACCAAGACCCACACAGGATTGTAGAGCTAGAATAAATAAAAATTAAAAAAATACATAAAAAAGAATACATAAAAGAGAATAAATAAAAATAAAAAAAATACATAAAGAATTTTATCAAAACAATTACCAATATTGACAAAATAATATTTCTAGAGATTATTAACTTTTGTTTCGAAAGCAATTGTTTTACATTGACAAACGTGTTTTACCAACAGAATGCAGGCACACCAATGGGGGCATCAGCTAGTCCTTGTTTAGCTAACTTAGTAATAAATGACTTTGGTTTAACAAGTTAACAAACGAAATAAATATTGATATACCGCTCAAATATTTCTATGTAGAAGACACGATTCTATTGATTCCAATAGACAAAGTAGATAACATACTAGAGTATCTCAACGCTTTTAATAGCATGTTAAAATTTACTATAAAAATAGAAAGAGACGGACACTTGCCATTTTTAGACATTGACATAATTAGAAAAAAATAACAAACTTACAACAAATTGGTACAAAAACCTACAAATTTAGATAGGATCATCAACTTTTACTCTATCCACAATAACAAACAAAAGATCAATATTATCATGAACCTACTCAATATAGCAATTAAACTGAGTACCATTGAATTTCACAGAGATAACGTTTTAAAAATATTTTCTTAATTATTGAAAATTATATTATACAGTAACAATTATTCAAAATATTTAGTAGAAAAATCAGTTTCCAAATTCATAAAACAATTACAACAACAAAATGGCATAGTCGAAGAGAGGAATAAACAACATAAATTGATAATATTAAATAGTAACATTTGTATCTTTTCTTCAAAGATTATAATTTATAGGAAATTATTGTATACACATCGTCAACAAAGCTGACATCATTTGTATAGCTAATCTTTCTATAACAAAGTTTCTTAAAAAAAACTTTTTCACTGGCAAACATCACGACTTTGTTAGTTGCTTAAATTATAACCGGGACAATTAATGCAACTTACTACTGGTCTTAGATGTAGTGTTAGTTTATGATTTATTCTTAGGCAGTAGAGTTTAGATGGAAAAAGGATGTTTTCTCATCTTGACATATATTTGTCTATTTGTCCTTCATCCAATAGTTTCCTGATTACTCTATTAGCCTCATCTTGTAGTTTGTATACTGGATAATTTTTTATTTTCCTGCAAAGTATCTTTGTCTTCTAGCTGCATTTCACTTCTACGTAGTGTTCACTCTTCAGCATAATTGTGGTCGAATTTCCCTTGTCTTATCTTCCTATGTGCAGTTCCTCGTGGCTCTTTATTAATTCTTCGGTTGGCCTAATGAATTCTTGTAATGGATTGTGTTCTTGCTGATTTATTTTTGTTTAAGTATATGGTTTACGATTGCTCCTACTATTTTAGATGTATAATATTCGTTCTTCATGTCCATGAAGACATGAAGAACGAATTCCTGGTATGTTGTTGTTGATAATGGGTTAAATATCCTTGATCATGGCATTGATTGGTAACTTTGTTATGGGAAAAACAATTTTTGGGCCTAGGGTTAGCGTAGTTTCTACTTTTTTCAGGCGTAGTTACATCTTTATAATTACATAAATATTCTTCTGCGTAAGTGATTATAATTGGAGTTGTGTATTTTATTAGGTCTTACAATTAGAATTTGCTTATGTTACTTTTTTTGATATCTTGTTATATTTGTTTTAATCAGTTTCCAAATTCTTAAAACAATTGTACACAAATAACAAAATGGCATAGTCGAAGAGAGGAATAAACAATATAAATTGATAATATTAAATAGTAACATTTGTATCTTTTCTTCAAAGATTATAATTTCTAGGAAATTATTGTATACATATCGTCAACAAAGTTGACATCATTTGTATAACTGTTTTGATATTGTCAGTCGTGGTGTTTGCCAGTGAAGTAGTTGCTTTTAAAAAAGTTTGTTATGGAAAGATTAGTTATACAAATGATGTCAACTTTGTTGACGATATGTATACAATAATTTCTTAAAAATTATAATCTCTGAAGAAAAGATACAAATGTTACTATTTAGTATTATCAAAATCTTTAAACTCAACAAGATATAAATAAAAATAAATATAAATTCTATAAATTCCCATGCATAATAAATTTAAGCGAAAAAATCAATAAGATTACAAACAAAATAGGATGCGCATATTTAGATGCTTGTATTTAGCGAATACAATGTTTCAACAATAACAACAATTCTTTGCAAAATTAAAGGACATAATACCAATAACAAATTGTTCTGAATTAATCTATAGTATCCCAAGTAAGGATTACACAAAAGTATATATTGGACAAGCAGCACAATACTTAAAGAAGAGAGTCGAAAACAAAAATAATTGTAAAACCAATGCAGTCTCAAACACAAATGAACGCAAGAACACCGTCCAGATTTTGAAAATTACAAAATTATAGAGTTCGAAACAAACGAATGTATACGCAATATTGGTGAAATGTTGGCTATCAAAAAATACAACGCGATGAATTTTAGGGAAGACGCAATTAACCTGAGTAAGACATATATTCAAATATATCGAAGCAACATTTTAGAAAACAATTCATAAAAAGTGTCAAAGCTGTTTATTTTGATGTAAATTTGTTTCTAGAAATTATTAACTTTTATTAGTGTTGCGGACTTTTTACTTAGTGTAACTGTTGTTAATCGTCTCTGGCACTCTTTAACTAAGATCTGGAAGCAAAAATTTAACTTCTACGTTGTCTACGTTGGTTCAATATATATTTGTGTTTTTGTTGAAAATATTTGCTGAACCTTTCAAGATGATGACATGACATGACAGATGACATTTCAAGTTTTACATTTTCAAATGCAAACGCAACTAACTCGAAGTTGCCACGTTTATTATTTTATGAAAACTATTATCCCATATGCATATCAAAATATCAATACTTTTTAGGGATACCTAATCTAACCGGGGTTAAACCAACGGTCCTTGCCACATTGTCCTACATTTGATCGAGAGTTCGCGCTGCCGCGCGTATGTTGTCTTGATTTTTCTGCTCGCTTCGCGGCAGGCAACCTAATCTAACCAGGGTTCAACCAACGGTCCTTGCCACATTGTCCTATATTGGATCAAAAGCTCTAGCTGCCGCGCGTATGTTGTCTTTATTTATCTGCCCGCTTCGCGGCGGGCAACCTAATCTAACCGGGGTTAAACCAACGGTCCTTGCCACATTGGCCTATATTGGATCAAGAGTTCGCGCTGCCGCGCGTATGTTGTCTTTATTTTTCTACCGGCTTCGCGGCGGGCAACCTAATCTAACCAGGATTAAACCAACGGTTCTTGCCACATTGTCTTATAACGGATCGTGTGTTCACGCTACCGCGCGAATGTTGTCTTGATTTATCTGCCAGCTTTGCGGCGGGCACCTAATGTAACCGGTTTTGTTATCAAAAAAAATTAAATGATTTATATGTTGTCAAAATTAAATTTGGCAACGCTGACCCAATGGTCACAAAACAAAGATACAATTCTCATACAAGTCAGTTATTTGGTTGAAAATGCAATTTTTTATTACAAAATCCCAAATATTTCTCCGACATAAGAAAAAATTATTTTTGGCCCATGGCTTTCTACTACAATGTGCATGCAATTTCTGTGGTGGTGGCGTTAATAAGTAGATACCAAAAAAGCAACCAACCTTGAAGTATCCCTACACAGTTTGAAGAGGCTGTTTTTGCACTTGGAGCATTTGTATGACCCATCCGCCGGGATCAATCTACACTCAACAAAATTCTTAACGGTTTTGTCTGGATGCTGTATAATCTGGTGGATATCCAGCATACTTAAATAATTAACTCAAGACATTGTGGCTGTTTGTGGCGTGGCTGTTCGTTGCAATATGAATGCAACTTCAATACGACACTTTAGATGTATATATGTTGCCTAAATTATAGTTTTTCATATAAACATAAATAAACATATAAACAAAAATAAACGTGGCAACGTGGAGTCAGTTGCATTCGCATCTATTATATGTCATCTCGAAAATGTCAACAATTATTTTCAACAAAAACACGAATATTTATTGAACCAACGTAGACACGTAGAAGCTTAATTTTTGCTTCCGGATCTTAGTTAAAGAGTGCCAAAAACGATTAACAACAGTTACATCAGGTAAAAAGTCTACGCACGACTACGTTAAAAAAAATTCCCGTATTCTTTACCTAAGCCAATTGTTTATTTATTAAATTCAATCGCATATTTTATTTAAATTATTTTTTTGTAAACTGTTAAAACGTTAAGAAAACCTGGTGATTTTTAATTTAAACCTTAAACAAAAAATAACTCATTTAGAGGTATGTTGTATTAATTGTGTTAATTGGCATCATGACTTAATTTTGTTTCCTTTTACTCTGTAGCCTATGATTAAGGTAACAGAAAGCCACCGAAATGTGACAGGCAAATAAATGTGAAAGTTATAAAAGCATTTTTAATTTTCCATTCCCAATAACTAAACAAATGAATACTAGGGATGACAAAAATAACATTTATTAAACATGTTTCGGATTATCAATTTTGGTCAAATATTTTGTTTTGTTCTATAATTTGTTGCCATTTTAAAGGTAGCTTCAAAATGCCTCTCTCCTAGAAATCTTTATCCCTATTGGCGAAAAAATCTAGTAATCGATTTTCACAATCTACTATTGATGCCAATTTCTTTTCACTAAGGAAGTTTTGTATTGCAAGAAAAACATGGTAATCGCTTGGTGCCAGGTCCAGACTATATGGTGGATGCATCAAAACTTTCCAAACCAAACTCCCGGAGTTTCTGGTAAGACGCTATTGACGTATGTGGCCTGGACTTGTCCTCAACACCTCACTTGTTGGCCAATTCTGTCGTTTCTGGTTAATCGATAACTTCTAACGGTTGAGTTGTTCACAGTAGAGAATTTGGTGTCTAGCTATATGGAAGCAATTCCTTTGCAGTCCTACAGCAGAACTTTCCTGGCCGTTAGTCCTTCTTTGGCTAACATTTACACCTATTGATACTGATTATTTTAAATCTTGATTGTATACCTGATTATAAATTTGCTAAATCTAAAAAAAAATATGTTTTGAGATTGATTGTTGTTATTTTCTGTTTATTACTATTTATGACGAATTGGTTTATACAGGTTTTTCAAATTAATAGTTCATGAAACCAGCACCTCACATATGTTTATTTATCTTTTTATTAATAGACACGTAGCTTTATACTATCAGATGACTGCACTTGGGTATTTCACGTCGATTCGGTAAGTAGGTAAGATAGTAAATCGCAGTTAAATAACTGCCTCATAAAATCGGCGATTTCATGAGCTACACGGACTAGACGAAACTACACTGTGGCTAAGTAATGGCTTAGTTTTACACAATCTGACTGATTTTACTATATGACTACAATATATACATATAAAATGGCAGCATCTTAAATAATTCTTTAGTCCCTAATTTTAACAGTTCGTCTTTTCTTTTGTAATAATTTATTTTGTATAAACCGAAATTTGTTTTGTTGCGATTTATAGTTGAGGGACTATAATTTATAGTTGATAGTTGAGAAACTCTCTTTTTCTGCCTAAATTAATGAAAATTAAAACGAACCGGTCGGATCAATGGAATTAAATGTAACATAATAAACTTTACTTAATCTACTGAGATCACAACAATTAGGCTTTTTAAGCATGCTATCAAGTCTTTTATTTATGACAGACATCATGATGAATCTGTCTAATGAAATATAATATCTATTTAAATGTCTATTTAGTTTAATCAACATACTATAAATACCTTATTTGCCGATGCATAAGGCGCACCCTAAAATTCAAACTACTTTTTGTGCGTACCCATTTTATGCATCTTATTGTAACTTATCGGCAGATATTGTTTTCTGATGATGGATTAGTTTGGTACGGAGAACGATTGCAGTATGTTTCTAAAAACTGTTTAAATTTTGGGCACTGTAATTTAAACAACGGTATTTAAAATACGCTGCCAGCATTGCTTCACATAGGTCTAAATAAAACACGTCATGCTGTCAACTATGTTTTCAGTTAACAAAATCTGTTTTCCACGTTGGTTTGGTTTCGTTAAATTACTTTGATGCAAAGTTGTTTTTCCGTGTTGATTTATGTACGATTTTTAAGAGCAAGGCACCTATAATTAATCAAACAGATGGATATATTAATTCAGAATTATGTTATATAAATAACATTTTCTATGGGATCAAAGAAAAAAGATATTGTATGGAAAAAGAAACACATGAAACTGAATGAAGAGCAGTTTCGCTTTCGATGAAGTACAGATATAGGTACATGGAGAGCTCCTGAATTTCGAATGGTGTTTCGAGACCAGTTCTTCAAATATGTCTTTTCTGAAGAAATTATAAATATTATTGTCACTCAATCAAATTTATATTGTGTTCATACACAGCCCGACAAACCCTTGGATATCACTGTTTTTGACATAAAACAATACATAGGAATCCTACATCCTATATATGTCACTGGTGAATATGCCCAATACGAGATCTTATTGGAGCGACAAACTGGTATTTCATCCAATAAAGAACACAATGTCCTTAAAAAAAAATAGAAAAGATAAGACTTCTTAATTTAAATGATAATTTTCAATTCATTAGAAAAGTAGAGAGTTGTATATGAGGCCTTTTTTATCATTTGCTTGATCTAACACTAGTAAATTCTTGGTTAGCGTACAAACGAATTCATAAACAAAAAAGGAACTAAATATTCTAAGATTGTTGAGCAAGCTAAATTTATAGCTGAAGTAGCCCATTGCCTAACGAAGATAAACATATCTGTAACCCCTAAATGGGGTAGAAAAAGTTCCAGCTCTGTTGAACAAGAACCGAAGCGAATAAGATGAAAGCTCCTACACAATATGTACCACCTCTCAAGATGTAAGACAAGACCAATGTGGACATTGGCCAATACATGAAGATGCCAAAATGGGATGTAAGTTTCCTACTTGCAGAGGATTCACTCTTTTTAAATATGAAAAATGTGGAGTCGGACTTTGTTTGAATAAGGGTCGATTTTTCAATTCCCAGTTTCCCAATCCCAAGTCGTGGAATAAATATCTGGAGTGTAATATTATCTGTCTGTTTATCAGACGAATAAATATTTTCAATTTTTCAATCGTATATTATCTAGCCAATAGCTATCAGTGGTGTATACTAGCCAACTTCACACTATATCTATGTGCAATCGAGAAGCACCGATACAGTATTCAAGGTGTTTCAAGTCAAGAATAGCAAAAAGCGTCTATTTAACATAGTTATATTTTTATTGGACGAATTGAGTGCAGCACGACTGGACCTGGTACAGCTCCAAATAGAAATTGCCAAGAAAGAACATTTATTTGTTGAGAACGAATATAAAAAGAAATGTCACGTCTTGACAATGAAGAAGCCAGAAAAGAGCAATTGCATCAATTGAAGCTCTTACTTTAATTATATGATAATATATGTTTTTTATTTATAACCAAAAAAAATAAAGATATTTTTATATGTAATCTGTAATGTTATATAATAATGACTGTTCACTATATTTTGTTCAAAAATCAGATTATGAGCGATTAAAATTATTCTTAATATATCCCTTGTGTTTCTTCGTGTCTCGCTGTGTTGATAATAATAAACTTTATTGCCCAACGTGAAATTCTTTTAACAGGACAAATAATATTTACCCAAAAGTATGAAAAAAAAAGAATAATATTAAAGTTAAATCAAAATACAATGAGAATTAAAATATAAACATTCCTCATAAATAAGTTAATATGCAGAAATAAACAGTAATAAAATATTTATCAAAATAGATAACAAGCTACTATAAATTACAAAAAATATCTTCGTAGAGATTATCAGCGTTGTGGCACATGTGGGTAAGAGGTGCTCTGCGTAGTATGTTGCTTCGTGGTGCACACAGTGCAAAGGTGGCTACATATCGAGAAGCAGCTCTCGGGACGTGGAAGTAGAGGCTGGACATCACAGATGGACTGTCAATCTTACTGTAGTTGTCTGCGCACCAGAAGGGATAGGACCATCGTGAAAGTGACCATCGTGACTCAAATACTGACCATCGATTTTGAGGTAAAGATATTTGCGAAAGACAGAAAATGACGATGAACCCTTCCAATAGATAGATCTTGAGAACCAAATACTCGAGCTTACTAACAATAAAAGAAAAGTACAGTTTTTTAAGAAAAACAGAATCTCTGAAGGATGCAGAAATGCGTAATATAAAGCCAAGCATTTTAGATGCGGATAACGACACGTTGCTTATGTGCTGGGAAAACGACAGCTGACAACCAAATAAAATCCTTAGATCCTTTACGCTCTCTTTATTTTCCAGTAATTGACGAGATACTATATAAGAAGAATTTATGAGCTGTGTGTTTTTTTATAGTATAAGTCACAGTACAGCATTTGAAAATATTTAAATTCAGCTGATTTTGTTGAGACCAAGCAACCAGTAGATCGATGTTGTTTTGAAGGGTTATTGGGTTATCTAAAATGCTGTCTATAGAGGAGTACAGTTTTGCATCATCAGCAAAGGCCAATGCTAGACATTTTAAAACAGTTAACAGATTATCTATTAACAGCACAAAGAAAAGAGGACCCAGATTTGAACCTTGTGGAAACCCTGACGAGGATATGAAAGGATTAAATTTAAGACCAATATAGAAAAATTAGTTCACTCTGTCCGATAAGTACGAAGCAATTTATTAAAAAAAAGATGGAGGAAAAACTAGGGAACTAAGCTTATTTAAAATTAGCTCAGGATGTATAGAATCTATGGCATTAGAAAAATCAATGTATACTACTTCAACTTGTCCACGCTTATCAAGTTTTTCACTTATATATTGAGTGATTATGGCCAGGCTCGAAACAGTGAGCGTCCGAGTAGAAAGCCATGCTAATACCCAGAAATGAGGCTGCGAACATTGTTTTTATAGATAGTTTGTTCAAATATTTTTGCAAAGTTTGAAAGTATCGCAATAGGCCTGTAATTCTTAAGGTGATTGTTCTTACCCTTTTTGAAGATTGGTAATATAATAGCACTTTTTTTATTGCTAAATTGAAGATAGCAACCAGTGGAGAACCAAGAGAAAAGGAAATCGCATGGCACCATGAAGCACAACCCGAAATCCTCGAACCGAGCTATGAGGGAGTTACCGAGATAATACACAATCTTAAAAACAATAAATCTCCAGCAAGTGATATAATTCCCACGGAACTTCTGAAAAATGGAGGTACACCACTGTGGGAAAGGATCCATAAACTTTTTGTCAGGGTGTGGAATGAAGAGATTATGCCAAGTGACAGGATGTTCCAATTACCGAGGAATTACTCTTCTCAACACCACTTACAAAATATTATCCAGCGTAATATACAATAAACTATCAATATATGAAGAGGAGATACTTGGGGACTACCAAGGAGGTTTTCGAAGGAATCGATCAACAAGGGACCAAATACATCTAATAAGGCAAATGCTTGAAACATGTTATGAGCATAACATAACTTTGTTCCACCTGTCTGTAGACTACAAACAAGCTTTTGATAGCGTATCTAGAGAAGAACTATTGTACCAGTTACTTGCCCTTGGAATTCATCAAAAACTTAAAAGAATGGTAAACTTAACTCTAACCAATACACGTGCTCAAGTATTAGTATCATCCAAACTCACGGACGAATTCGACATCAGGAGCCAGGCAAGGTGATGCGCTATCTGCTAAACTATTCAACTTTGTACTTGAATCAGTTATTAGAAACTTGCACATAACAGGCCACATACTCACAAAATCTCAGCAGCTATGCGCATATGCCGATGATATAATTATATCAGCACTAACATCAGAAAGCCTAAAAGATGCTACTGCCTCCTTAGAACAGAAATCTAGCGTAGCTAGACTAGTAATAAACGTGAATAAAACCAACTTCATGAGAAGTACCAGGGATCCAACACCCTGGCCAGAGCCACTACAAGTCAACGCATTTAATTTCGAAGAAGTCAGAACCCTCTCTTACCTAGGGTCGAAAATAACTAAGGACAACAGAATCAGCGAAGAAATCAGTGCGAGAATTTTAGAAGGAAAGAGAGCTTATTACGCGAATAAGCAGCTACTGGGAGAGAAGCTTCTAAGTGTCAAATCAAAGTTAAAGATCTATAACACACTCATAAGACCCGTCATAACATACGCGTGTGAAACATGGACCATATCTACGATCAACGAAAACGCACTACGAGTCTGCGAAAGAAGCATATTACGCAGAATCTTTGGCCCCGTACAGGAAAACTGTGATACATGGAGATGCAGAATGAACCATGAACTGGACAGACTAATTGGAGGAGCGGACATCGTAGGGCATGTAAAGGCACTACGGTTACAATGGTTTGGACATATGCGTATGGAAAGCACCCGAGGACCGAAAATACTGACGAGCTGGAGTCCACATGAAAGAAGAGCTCGGGGTAGACCAAGTAAGAGATGGCGAGATGACTGCATCAACGACCTAAAGATATTACGTTTGAGAAACTGGCTGCAATTGGTTAACAGCAGGGAGAGATGGAAGCATGTTGTAACTGAAGCCAAGGCCCACCCAGGGCTGTAGAGCTATAGAAGAAGAAGAAGAACCAGTGGCTAGGCCAGACAATGGCTAGCATATTGTATTAGAGAACTAGGAATTAAATCATCGCCTGCCGTAAGTTTGTTGTCGAAGCACGACATTATTGTTAGCAGCTGTTCTTCTGTAATAAAGTGCATACTGAATGATGAATGAGTAGAGTCAACATCGGGAATATTATAGTTAGGTTTGGAATGAAACGCGTTAGAAAACAAGGAGCCAAATGCATTGACGATATCTTGAGGATTGTCATACTCTTTGTTGTCATATGTCAATTTACCTGGAATACGTGTCGAGCCTTGCTTAGCATGAAACTATTTCCAAAGATTATCTAGAGTAGAATAAAGGGAGTTCTCGGTATTAGTTAAGAACGTATTATGCGCAGAAGTAATGAGCTTTTTACAATACGACCGTAGGTTTTTGTATTCGTGAAGGTAAAACGGACTTGGATGAGCTCTGCATTTCTTCCTGTATCGGTCTTTTAACTTTAACGTCGCAATTATATGAGGAGTAAACCAGACAGGATACGTATTTTGCTTGTCTGAGAAATTCTGAGGTACTGATGTATCTACTAAATAAACTACTGTATTCACATCATTAAAAGAATCTAAGATCGACCAGCCTGTAGTTACAAGATCATAATATAGTTTAACGTAGTTGGGTTTGCAGATGTTGTATCTTACATTATATACCGATAACTGGACGAAAACTGGAAGATTTCGACGTTGATAATGCTTCGACTGAAAAGGATAATGTAGGATGGTATGGTTCTTCTGGAACTAATGGATGGATGTCTTGAGCTGTGCTATCGCAATCGCCTCATTACACAGTCCATTTCTGAACATAGGCGTCCCTCTCTCTCACATATACAACCTCAGCACTAAAATTTGAATATGGGGGACCTAGCGTTTCAACGTCGAATCCGAATGACAAATTTTCAGAGAAGGTGAACCCCACGGTTGCCTAAGCCGGATTGGGGAATTGGAGTGTGATGGGTTGGACCTATTAGTAATTTTTGCTGCTTTGGTTTTGTGTGGGATTTGACTCAAGAGCCAAGTGGTTAGCTATCTGAGCCATCACCACACCCTTTGATGGTCGTTTGAAAAATTGTTGTTGTCAAAATCAAAGCTTCAAGAGCCTCAAGGAACAGTTCAAAGTCATTGACTGGTGTGTCAGGTGGTGCATAAACTGCCCCTATATAAAAATGTAATGAGACTAAGCTGCATCGACAAACAACTAGATCAATTATTGGAACAAGTACCGTAATTACGGAAGTATCAACAACATCATAAATAATTTTGTTAGATAGTGCAATTAGAACACCACCACCAGTTCTGCGATTGACTAAAGAACATTTTCTGTCGCATCTGATTTTCTGAAGCATTATAATGTAATGAGAAAAGTTGGGAGTTATTGAGTGAATCATTTAACCATGTTTCTGTAATTATGATAACATCAAGATGAGGGACAGATGAGTTAGAGTAGAAATTATGTGTCTTAGATCTTAAACCACGCGCACTTTGATAATATAAGTTTACATTAAGAACCTTCTTACCATGCGATGTTAGTTTTCCGAAGTGCCAATTGTGGTATATTGTTTTTATATTTGATTTTAAGATGCTTTTCGCCATTTGCTATGCGCTGCTTTAATTCAGACTTAGCATTGCGATATAATTGCATTTGAAAGGGTGTACGGTCCCGAGAAATTGAAATACTTCTCCAGACGGGAAAGTTTTTCAACTGATTTGTGGATCATAATAATTACAGTACAGAATAAGTAAGTACAGAATGACTCAGATGGTAGGGTTACTCTAATCGGTCGAATTTTGGATGGATAACATTTTCCTAACCTGACGATTTCCAAGTTTTTGCTGTCTTATACTCCAAGGATAGTCAACACATTCTTAAAAAAGGGTGAATCTTCATTTGGGTGATCTTTAGATGAGTTATTACTATTGCTAAGTTCCTTTTGTCCATTAAAGATCATATTATATTTACGTTTCTGCTTTACGTTTACGTTTCGTTAGCGCGTTGAGATATTTCATAGATAAGTTTTTCTTGATCTAGTAATGAGGCACCTGGTGTGGTGGTATTTATATCGTTATGGTGTTTTTATATCGTTCTGAAGGGATACAATGTTCAGTAAGTAACGGCGGAAATTCTGGCTGAGGTGGTATCTGAGGTGGTATACTATGTTCTGTAAGTAACGATATAAATACTGGCTAAAGTGGTATCTGAACCTCAGGATCTATCGGTGGATAACCTTCATTTCTGCTACGTGCTACATTGTGTAATACAGCAGTGGCCACAATAATATCTTGGGCAAGGGGCATTGTACACCTGAATCCAATGCTCAACACTGAGAATCTTCTTTTCCAGACATCGAAGCATCTTTCAATGACATTTCTGGTAGTAAAATGATTAACCAAAACATATATAACACCAAGTACAATCCCATTACCCATTGGCAGCTGAATTTGAAAATATTAGACTGTCGTGAGTTGAACCTGACCACCGCGTAAATCAATCAAATTGTAACAAATTGTAAATCTGAATTGCACATAGCTTGAATATTTAAAGAGAAGTATCCTTTGCTGTTTCTGAAATTTTCTGCAGTTTCCCCACCTGAAATAATAGTTAAATATTTGCTATAAATTGATTAAGTAAACAGTTATAAAATATTTAAGTAAATAGTTAATAAAATAATCTGGTGAAATTATTTGTATGTGAGTACAATCCAAAACTGCAATGACTCTTGAAAATCTTGTGTGGACAAGATTTCAACACGACTTTTAGGCAATGAAACAAAATTTTGTCGCAGTGAAGAAATAACTTCACCCTTTTTACAATTCTACATAGTGTGGAATTATGGAGTCCTCCAAAATCTCCAATTGTTATATAAAAATTGCCAGTTGCATAGAATCGTAGGATGAGTAGCAGTTGTTGCATTGGTGGCACACAACTATTCCTGAAACAATAAAAAAATGTAAGATGCTCCTATAATGCATTTACGTAAAATCTTTACAATAATGACATGTGTCTAACAAGTGTTTTCAAAAATTACTTACGTTTCTATATCGTGTTTAATTTTATCTTCAATCAATGAAAGTAAGTAGGCTATGGAATCTTACTTCAAAAAATTATGTGTTAAAATTATCAGGCCTCTCTCGTAAAACTCGTTTTTTTTTTCTCTCGTGTGGGTTAAAATAATTAAGGATTTCACGATCTTCTTCGATTGCTAAGTCGTCAATTGTTTCAAATACATCCATCATAACAAATCGACGCAACTATGCCGTTTTACCAAAATATAGAAAACGAAACGAAACTGTCAAACATAACCCAAAACATGAAACTTATCGGAGAGATAAAACCTTAACTGCCGCTTAAAGTAGCAGGTAACTTTATTCCTCCGTTAGAGGCTTTATTCGACAGTTAATGATCCGAACGATCTATCTGACCATTGAAAAAGCAAGAATGATTGTTCATCGAATAAATCTTATCTGGTTATTTATCTGAGGTTTGAAAAATCGACTCTAAAACAAACAACTGTTTTAAGAATTTCAACGTGAAAACACTTATACGTATTACACAGTAACAGAATGTACACTGTAACAATTTGGCAACATATGATAATTTTGTAATAAAAAATATTTCCACAAAGATGTGATTTTTTCTTTATATTTCCCTTATTTTTTCCATAATATACACACTTTTTTAGTAATATTTGATAAATAGAAACTGCAAACAAAATATTGTACATTTAAGGGTTAAAGTACACACAAAGTTTTATCCACCACCATTTCTATGTCATTTTTTAACATTTCTCGACTTTTAGTTTTCCATAATTGTTGCATTTCGAGTTTGATCTATTAAAGTTTAAATTATTTATCTTCCCTCGACCCTCGACTTATAAAAGAAGATTGTGTTGTCAATTTGTGTGAATCCAAATTTATTATGTTCCTCAAAATTCCAATTAACGTATCAAATTTCACGATAAACTGATTAAATTTGCAGATTAAGTCTGCTTTAAATCAATTAGTATTCGTGTTTAATTCGGATAAACTTCAAATTGGCCTAGAACCAAATCAACAAATACGGCTAGTACTGTAAAAAATGATCAATAATGCGCATACAAATATAAAAAATCCAACAAAGATACGTTAATTCATAATATAGATCTATACAAGTCACCACCGATATCTACAATCTGCAATCCAATTCATAATGTCTATTATTAGTATATTATTAAAAAAAACTTCTAATGCGATTTGTTCAAATTATATTTAGTATATTTATAATATAATCCATTGTTGGATTATGACGTTAAGTTGAAACCCTTGTTACATTTTGTACACTGGAAAAACCGCCGGGAATGATAAAATCAGTTGATCAAACATAAAAACGTCTCTTTGCACCGCAATAAACCCAGATTACTTCCTTTTATAGTTCTCCGCACTTCCTCCAAGTACACTTGTCCCGTTGACGGATTTTGATCGATTCATACCAAATTCCATGTAAACCCTTCCGCAACCAAACGAGTTGTCAAAACAAAAGTCGAATAGAATATAAAAAGCTCGGCGATCCATCATGATTTGTCCAAAATCGGCTCAAATAAATGTCTGTGCAGAAATCCTTTCCTTTTTGTGCGAATTAAAACGCTTTAGCAGAAAGTTTAGTTTGAGAAATGAAATCGTTTTTTTTTTCGGGCGGGAATTATTAAGGAATCGATCATTGATGCGCGAGCGGGGTTTACAATGAGCAAACTACCCCTAAGAACGGGGATTTCTATGGTCAAGAACGTGTAATCGGGATGGGTGGAAGGTTTTCGTTTCTTTGTCGCCTCCTGTCATATTTTTATTGATCTATCGGGTATTTTCTTCTAAACAAACCCTCCGGATTTATATAATACGCAGCACGAACTTGAAGCTCCTCTCTTCTATTTTTAATTCCTGAAAGGAAATTTTATATATCAGCAAATCAATTACATTGTTGCTTGCTTCCTTTTACCGTTCATGATACTACAAACTTTTCATCAAGTTTTATTTAATGCGATTAAAAATTATTGTTGAAAAAATATTTTCAAACTGGAATTTCTTTTGGCGTCTTTATAAGAAGTTTAGCAATATTCCTTGAAACAGAAAAACAGTGAAGACCTAAAAGCCTAGACTACACAAATTAGACCAGACATAAAATTAAACCTAGGCAAACTAAACTAAACAGACAACACTGGACAGAAAATACTGGGCAGACAAGAGTAGAAAGACAAAACTAGACAGATAGACAAAACTAGCCTATGCAGGCAAGACTAGACAGACAAGACTAGACAGGCAAGACTAGACAGACAAGACTAGACAGACAAGACTAGACAGACAAGACTAGACAGACAAGACTAGACAGAGAAGACTAGACAGACAAGACTAGACAGACAAGACTAGACAGACAAGACTAGACAGACAAGACAAGACAGACAAGACTAGACAGACAAGACTAGACAGACAAGACTAGACAGACAAGACTAGACAGACAAGACTAGACAGACAAGACTAGACAGACAAGACTAGACAGACAAGACTAGACAGACAAGACTAGACAGACAAGAATAGACAGACAAGACTAGACAGACAAGACTAGACAGACAAGACTAGACAGACAAGACTAGACAGACAAGACTAGACAGACAAGACTAGACAGACAAGACTAGACAGACAAGACTAGACAGACAAGACTACACAGACAAGACTAGACAGACAAGACTAGACAGACAAGACTAGACAGACAAGACTAGACAGACAACACTAGACAGACAAGACTAGACAGACAAGACTAGACAGACAAGACTAGACAGACAAGACTAGACAGACAAGACTAGACAGACAAGACAAGACAAGACAGACAAGACTAGACAGACAAGACTAGACAGACAAGACTAGACAGACAAGACTAGACAGACAAGACTAGACAGACAAGACTAGACAGACAAGACTAGACAGACAAGACTGGACAGACAAGACTAGACAGACAAGACTAGACAGACAAGACTAGACAGACAAGACTAGACAGACAAGACTAGACAGACAAGACAGTACACGTCTAGCGCTCAACCCGAACAGACGTCTGTCGCGATACAGTGTGCACGAGAGTATTGAAGTGAATTATATTAATTAATTTTGAGAAGAAATAATAATAATAATTTAAAAATGCCAAGAGATCTAAGATCAAACAGTACATCCGATAAATGTCATGAACAGGTTATTACGTACATGAATAGTACTGAGTTTGCAGATATTATTAGGCAAATAATACAGAAAGAAGTTGTGCCACTAAAAAAGCAGATTAGTGAACTTAACAACGAAGTACAACTCTTTAAATCTGAAAATAAACAGCTAATTGATATAATAAACACAAGGCAATCAAAACCCTCGGAGCGAAATTATAATATTATTGAAAAGGAGGCAACATCAGAGATGGAAGAAGTCGAAATCATCGCCGATAAAGCCGCCGCAGATAAATCCACCGCTGATAAACCCAGCGATGATAAATCTTTACCTTGGAGCGACACTCCAAGTCGCACCGAGCAGAAAAAACCAAAACAAAACAATAGATCGACCGAAAACGCAGAACCAATTCAAAATAAAACAAACAACGAGAACTGGCAAACGCAACATAAACCCAACAATAAGAGAAGAACATCGCGTAATAATGGCATTGTAATAGGCTCCAACGCAGAAAATAAAGGAATTAGGGCAGTAACCAGATACGCCTATTTACATGTATCCAGATTAGAACCGCAAACCACGGAAGATGATGTAATGGAATATCTGAGAAGTAAAAATTTGGAATCGGCTGTTTGCAAAAAAATGATATCAAATAGGCCAGAAGAATATGCTTCATTTAAAGTGACGGTTCCATTAGATAAGCTAGATGAAGCAAAAAACCCCAATTTGTGGCCACGAAATACCTATATAAACCGTTTTTTCCTTTTTCTAGAACAGAACAACACACAAAAATAATACCCAATGCAGCAAATATAAATATGTTAATATATCTAAATATTCAATCTATCCGCAATAAAATATGCCAGTTAGAAGTAACAACTGAAGATGAAAAGCCCTTCTTCATCTGTCTGGCTGAAACATGGGCATCAACAGAAATCATTACCTCGCTCCATATAAGTAATTACCAATTGGTCAGTCATTTCAGCAGAGTCAACTCAACGGGTGGTGGTGTGGCTATATTCGCTAGCGTCCCCGCACTTACAAATGGTTATGTTGAAAAACTAGATCTAGAAAACTCAGCTATAGAAAAGATAATAGAGGTATGTGGAATAGAGATGAATATAAAAGGTATACATTTGTTAATAATAAATATATATAGGCCACCTTTAGGATGTATAGGTACTTTCATGGCATCATTAGATAATATCTTACAGAGATATGCAAGAAATAATATGCAAGTCATCTTAGTTGGAGACTTCAATATTAATTTTGCAATCAGCACAAAAGAAACACACAACCTCACCAACCTATTAGAGGCATATGGCATGGGTGAATATATAAAGGAATACACAAGAATAACGACATACTCCAAAACTAGAATCGACAATATCTTTGCTACACAAGGTCTTGAACTAAAGACCTCAGCAGAAGATACCCCTATGTCTGATCATAGACTATTAAAATTGAGCACTATCAACAAAAAAATAGGAGGACAAAACCACATACTAATAAGGAATTTCTCGCTAACAAATAAAACGCGTTTTGCCGAACATCTCAGAAGAGAAACATGGGACGACGTCTTCCAAAATACCAGCTGCAACAGCAAGGCAATTGGCTTTATCAAATGCATCCAATATCATTTCTTCAACTGCTTTCCAATGATAAAAACCAAAATTAAAACAAAAACATGGGTTACTGAAGACGTGAGAAGATCTGCTACACAACTAAAAGACATGTTTGTACTACAAAAAAAATATCCAGAATTAAGAAGTCACTATACGAAACAAAAAGGTATACATTATAATTTAATCACGTCCACTAAACATTCTTTTTTTAGCCGAAGGATACTAGAAGCTCCAAATAGGGCTAAAGCCGTGTGGAATATCATACAAGAGCAGACGAATAAATCCAAACCATCCGGGATCATTCAAATAACAGACAACAATAATAAGGTTACAGCACCTGAAGACATAGCCAACAGTTTTAACAGCTATTTCGAGCAAGCGCCCAAAGCAATTGTAGAAAATATTACTCCAACAAAGATATCGAATGACCATATGGAATTTAAAGAAAAAACTATGTACTTACAAGAATTCACTGAAAACGAAATACTGGATATAATAATATCATTAAAAAATAAAACAACTAGAGGACCAGATGAAGTTCCTGGGAATATAATCAAGGAGTTCAAACATTTATTAGTAGAACCTATTACAAATATAATTAACGCCTCATTCACCGAAGAACAATTTCCAGAGGTATTAAAAATAGGTAAAATCATCCCAGTTTTCAAGAAAGGTGATAAAATGGAAATGCAGAATTATAGACCAATCGTCATCATACCGATTCTAGCAAAAATAATCGAATATGCTTTGTTAATAAGAATGACTGCTTTTATTGGAAAATATAATCTAATTCCAAAGCAACAGCATGGGTTTTGCAAAGGCAAATCTACTACAACCGCCTTGGTAGAATTTCACAGCAAACTAATTTACGAGGTAGATAATGGGAAATATCCCATTGGAATATTCTGTGACCTCACCAAGGCCTTCGACTGTGTTTCCCATAACAGATTAATAAATAAACTACATAACTATGGAATCAGAGGGAAAGTTTCGAGATGGATTCAATCTTACCTTTCAAATCGAAAACAGTACGTTTCTGTGAGGAGTGGTAATGTAGTTGGCCTGTCGGACATTTTAACTACAAATATTGGGGTCCCCCAAGGAAGCATTCTGGCACCAACGTTGTTTCTATTATACACTGCTGATCTGATAAACTATGTGAAAGGGCCGCATTGCACATTATACGCCGATGACACAAGCTTCATTGTGTCGGGGAACAACATCGTCCAGAATACGGATCAGGCGAAGCTACTATTAGAATCTCTAAATAAATGGTTCTCCGCAAATACTCTACACCTCAACAAAAGCAAAACGGAGTACATAGTGTTCAAAACAGCAAGAAGTACGTATGTCACAGATCTAGACCTAAAAATACAAAACTACAAAATCAATAGAACCAAACATGCCAAGTTTCTGGGTATTTATTTAGAGGAGCACCTTCGCTGGGAAACTACGACACAGAATATCTGTTCGGCACTACATAAGAAGGCTTATCAAACAACTATTCTGAGGAAACTACTAAACAGAGAAGATCTTCTAAAGTGGTATTATGCAGAAGTGCAGTCTTTGCTGTCCTACGGCATTATTCTATGGGGAGCTTCGTCACAAATAAAATACATTCAAATTGCACAGAAAAGAGTTATTCGAAATATCATAGGGTTAAAATGTACAGAATCATGTAAACCTCACTTCAAAAAAATCAGAATTCTAACAGTTGTTAGTCTATATATCTTCGACACCACTATGTACATACACAAATCGCGAAGTAAGTTCCAAAAAAAATGAAGACAAACATAATTACAATACGAGAAGTAAACATCTTCTCTGTACAGAAAAAAGAAACTTAGCCCTCTGTAGCCAAGGTGTAGAAAATAAAGGGATCCATATATACAATAAGCTTCCCGCAGACCTTAGAAATGAAACCTCCGATAAAAAATTTCGTAAGAAATTAAAAGTTTTATTAGAGTCAAATCCAGTATATTCTGTTGATGAATTTTTGTTGTTGTAATTTGTATTAATTATTTTTATACTATTTATCTTTATACAATTGTTGACACATCCTATAGATACTATGTATCTCATTTGGGAAATAAAGATTTTGAATTTGAATTTGAATTTTGACTAGACAGACAAGACTAGACAGACAAGACTAGACAGACAAGACTAGACAGACAAGACTAGACAGACAAGACTAGACAGACAAGACTAGACAGACAAGACTAGACAGACAAGACTAGACAGACAAGACTAGACAGACAAGACTAGACAGACAAGACTAGACAGACAAGACTAGACAGACAAGACTAGACAGACAAGACTAGACAGACAAGACTAGACAGACAAGACTAGACAGACAAGACTAGACAGACAAGACTAGACAGACAAGACTAGACAGACAAGACTAGACAGACAAGACTAGACAGACAAGACTAGACAGACAAGACTAGACAGACAAGACTAGACAGACAAGACTAGACAGACAAGACTAGACAGACAAGACTAGACAGACAAGACTAGACAGACAAGACTAGACAGACAAGACTAGACAGACAAGACTAGACAGACAAGACTAGACAGACAAGACTAGACAGACAAGACTAGACAGACAAGACTAGACAGACAAGACTAGACAGACAAGACTAGACAGACAAGACTAGACAGACAAGACTAGACAGACAAGACTAGACAGACAAGACTAGACAGACAAGACTAGACAGACAAGACTAGACAGACAAGACTAGACAGACAAGACTAGACAGACAAGACTAGACAGACAAGACTAGACAGACAAGACTAGACAGACAAGACTAGACAGACAAGACTAGACAGACAAGACTAGACAGACAAGACTAGACAGACAAGACTAGACAGACAAGACTAGACAGACAAGACTAGACAGACAAGACTAGACAGACAAGACTAGACAGACAAGACTAGACAGACAAGACTAGACAGACAAGACTAGACAGACAAGACTAGACAGACAAGACTAGACAGACAAGACTAGACAGACAAGACTAGACAGACAAGACTAGACAGACAAGACTAGACAGACAAGACTAGACAGACAAGACTAGACAGACAAGACTAGACAGACAAGACTAGACAGACAAGACTAGACAGACAAGACTAGACAGACAAGACTAGACAGACAAGACTAGACAGACAAGACTAGACAGACAAGACTAGACAGACAAGACTAGACAGACAAGACTAGACAGACAAGACTAGACAGACAAGACTAGACAGACAAGACTAGACAGACAAGACTAGACAGACAAGACTAGACAGACAAGACTAGACAGACAAGACTAGACAGACAAGACTAGACAGACAAGACTAGACAGACAAGACTAGACAGACAAGACTAGACAGACAAGACTAGACAGACAAGACTAGACAGACAAGACTAGACAGACAAGACTAGACAGACAAGACTAGACAGACAAGACTAGACAGACAAGACTAGACAGACAAGACTAGACAGACAAGACTAGACAGACAAGACTAGACAGACAAGACTAGACAGACAAGACTAGACAGACAAGACTAGACAGACAAGACTAGACAGACAAGACTAGACAGACAAGACTAGACAGACAAGACTAGACAGACAAGACTAGACAGACAAGACTAGACAGACAAGACTAGACAGACAAGACTAGACAGACAAGACTAGACAGACAAGACTAGACAGACAAGACTAGACAGACAAGACTAGACAGACAAGACTAGACAGACAAGACTAGACAGACAAGACTAGACAGACAAGACTAGACAGACAAGACTAGACAGACAAGACTAGACAGACAAGACTAGACAGACAAGACTAGACAGACAAGACTAGACAGACAAGACTAGACAGACAAGACTAGACAGACAAGACTAGACAGACAAGACTAGACAGACAAGACTAGACAGACAAGACTAGACAGACAAGACTAGACAGACAAGACTAGACAGACAAGACTAGACAGACAAGACTAGACAGACAAGACTAGACAGACAAGACTAGACAGACAAGACTAGACAGACAAGACTAGACAGACAAGACTAGACAGACAAGACTAGACAGACAAGACTAGACAGACAAGACTAGACAGACAAGACTAGACAGACAAGACTAGACAGACAAGACTAGACAGACAAGACTAGACAGACAAGACTAGACAGACAAGACTAGACAGACAAGACTAGACAGACAAGACTAGACAGACAAGACTAGACAGACAAGACTAGACAGACAAGACTAGACAGACAAGACTAGACAGACAAGACTAGACAGACAAGACTAGACAGACAAGACTAGACAGACAAGACTAGACAGACAAGACTAGACAGACAAGACTAGACAGACAAGACTAGACAGACAAGACTAGACAGACAAGACTAGACAGACAAGACTAGACAGACAAGACTAGACAGACAAGACTAGACAGACAAGACTAGACAGACAAGACTAGACAGACAAGACTAGACAGACAAGACTAGACAGACAAGACTAGACAGACAAGACTAGACAGACAAGACTAGACAGACAAGACTAGACAGACAAGACTAGACAGACAAGACTAGACAGACAAGACTAGACAGACAAGACTAGACAGACAAGACTAGACAGACAAGACTAGACAGACAAGACTAGACAGACAAGACTAGACAGACAAGACTAGACAGACAAGACTAGACAGACAAGACTAGACAGACAAGACTAGACAGACAAGACTAGACAGACAAGACTAGACAGACAAGACTAGACAGACAAGACTAGACAGACAAGACTAGACAGACAAGACTAGACAGACAAGACTAGACAGACAAGACTAGACAGACAAGACTAGACAGACAAGACTAGACAGACAAGACTAGACAGACAAGACTAGACAGACAAGACTAGACAGACAAGACTAGACAGACAAGACTAGACAGACAAGACTAGACAGACAAGACTAGACAGACAAGACTAGACAGACAAGACTAGACAGACAAGACTAGACAGACAAGACTAGACAGACAAGACTAGACAGACAAGACTAGACAGACAAGACTAGACAGACAAGACTAGACAGACAAGACTAGACAGACAAGACTAGACAGACAAGACTAGACAGACAAGACTAGACAGACAAGACTAGACAGACAAGACTAGACAGACAAGACTAGACAGACAAGACTAGACAGACAAGACTAGACAGACAAGACTAGACAGACAAGACTAGACAGACAAGACTAGACAGACAAGACTAGACAGACAAGACTAGACAGACAAGACTAGACAGACAAGACTAGACAGACAAGACTAGACAGACAAGACTAGACAGACAAGACTAGACAGACAAGACTAGACAGACAAGACTAGACAGACAAGACTAGACAGACAAGACTAGACAGACAAGACTAGACAGACAAGACTAGACAGACAAGACTAGACAGACAAGACTAGACAGACAAGACTAGACAGACAAGACTAGACAGACAAGACTAGACAGACAAGACTAGACAGACAAGACTAGACAGACAAGACTAGACAGACAAGACTAGACAGACAAGACTAGACAGACAAGACTAGACAGACAAGACTAGACAGACAAGACTAGACAGACAAGACTAGACAGACAAGACTAGACAGACAAGACTAGACAGACAAGACTAGACAGACAAGACTAGACAGACAAGACTAGACAGACAAGACTAGACAGACAAGACTAGACAGACAAGACTAGACAGACAAGACTAGACAGACAAGACTAGACAGACAAGACTAGACAGACAAGACTAGACAGACAAGACTAGACAGACAAGACTAGACAGACAAGACTAGACAGACAAGACTAGACAGACAAGACTAGACAGACAAGACTAGACAGACAAGACTAGACAGACAAGACTAGACAGACAAGACTAGACAGACAAGACTAGACAGACAAGACTAGACAGACAAGACTAGACAGACAAGACTAGACAGACAAGACTAGACAGACAAGACTAGACAGACAAGACTAGACAGACAAGACTAGACAGACAAGACTAGACAGACAAGACTAGACAGACAAGACTAGACAGACAAGACTAGACAGACAAGACTAGACAGACAAGACTAGACAGACAAGACTAGACAGACAAGACTAGACAGACAAGACTAGACAGACAAGACTAGACAGACAAGACTAGACAGACAAGACTAGACAGACAAGACTAGACAGACAAGACTAGACAGACAAGACTAGACAGACAAGACTAGACAGACAAGACTAGACAGACAAGACTAGACAGACAAGACTAGACAGACAAGACTAGACAGACAAGACTAGACAGACAAGACTAGACAGACAAGACTAGACAGACAAGACTAGACAGACAAGACTAGACAGACAAGACTAGACAGACAAGACTAGACAGACAAGACTAGACAGACAAGACTAGACAGACAAGACTAGACAGACAAGACTAGACAGACAAGACTAGACAGACAAGACTAGACAGACAAGACTAGACAGACAAGACTAGACAGACAAGACTAGACAGACAAGACTAGACAGACAAGACTAGACAGACAAGACTAGACAGACAAGACTAGACAGACAAGACTAGACAGACAAGACTAGACAGACAAGACTAGACAGACAAGACTAGACAGACAAGACTAGACAGACAAGACTAGACAGACAAGACTAGACAGACAAGACTAGACAGACAAGACTAGACAGACAAGACTAGACAGACAAGACTAGACAGACAAGACTAGACAGACAAGACTAGACAGACAAGACTAGACAGACAAGACTAGACAGACAAGACTAGACAGACAAGACTAGACAGACAAGACTAGACAGACAAGACTAGACAGACAAGACTAGACAGACAAGACTAGACAGACAAGACTAGACAGACAAGACTAGACAGACAAGACTAGACAGACAAGACTAGACAGACAAGACTAGACAGACAAGACTAGACAGACAAGACTAGACAGACAAGACTAGACAGACAAGACTAGACAGACAAGACTAGACAGACAAGACTAGACAGACAAGACTAGACAGACAAGACTAGACAGACAAGACTAGACAGACAAGACTAGACAGACAAGACTAGACAGACAAGACTAGACAGACAAGACTAGACAGACAAGACTAGACAGACAAGACTAGACAGACAAGACTAGACAGACAAGACTAGACAGACAAGACTAGACAGACAAGACTAGACAGACAAGACTAGACAGACAAGACTAGACAGACAAGACTAGACAGACAAGACTAGACAGACAAGACTAGACAGACAAGACTAGACAGACAAGACTAGACAGACAAGACTAGACAGACAAGACTAGACAGACAAGACTAGACAGACAAGACTAGACAGACAAGACTAGACAGACAAGACTAGACAGACAAGACTAGACAGACAAGACTAGACAGACAAGACTAGACAGACAAGACTAGACAGACAAGACTAGACAGACAAGACTAGACAGACAAGACTAGACAGACAAGACTAGACAGACAAGACTAGACAGACAAGACTAGACAGACAAGACTAGACAGACAAGACTAGACAGACAAGACTAGACAGACAAGACTAGACAGACAAGACTAGACAGACAAGACTAGACAGACAAGACTAGACAGACAAGACTAGACAGACAAGACTAGACAGACAAGACTAGACAGACAAGACTAGACAGACAAGACTAGACAGACAAGACT